>OZ024890.1:66821875-67044375 GCA_964017195.1 Siderastrea radians | reverse complement strand
TTTTTGTTTCTTGGTTGTTTTGTCTTGTTTGTTTGGTTTTTTCATTGAGTTTTTGTTTGTTGTTGTTTTTGCTGCTTTCTAGCTCCTTCTGAATCTTCTTAAATCGGCTCGTCCAAATAATCCAAAGCTTGCTCACTCTGAGAGATTGCTGATGGAATCTTGAATCACACAGCTACGTCGATTGTTCATCTATGGTCAATTCACCATTTTCTCTTTTTACGCCACCTTGCAGCCATAAAATTGCTTAAAGTAAAACATGCACTCTTTTTGTTTTTTTTTTATCTTTTGTCCTTTTTGTTCTTTGTTCTTTTTGTTTTTTTTCCGATTATCTCTGTTGTTGTTGTTGTTATTGTTGCTTCCTTTTTTTTTCTTTGGCCGTGATACCATGCCTACAAGCATCAGCTGTTTATCCACAGCCATCTAAAGAACTCAGTAAAGGGGCGCGCAAACACTGAATTTTAGGGTATTAGAGAAGATTTTTGCATTGTGTTTTGTACTCCGCACGCACTCAAACTGGCAGATTTGATAGTGATACTGACATTGTTCAGGAAACGCATATCGTGAAACCAAGCAATACAAGCAAGTTTTGGATGCGATGTCATTGAACTCTGTGTGGCAGCCGAAGAGTACGTCCCGCTCTAGATGTCTGGCCATTTGATGCTGGTACTGCATTTTCGGGAGCTGATTCTGTTCTTGACACTTGGCTAGCTTGCATCACACACTGGTGATACACCTCTTCATTTATTTCTAAATGAAAATCATCTTCGAGAAAAGTGACATTTGCGTTTTCTGGTAGCTGACACGAATAACCTGTTCCATCTTCACAAGACCAGTGAATTCATAGTGAAGGAGCAGGCAATCCTCAGGATCAGGTGCATAAATGTGCGTTCTTGTAGTGTCTGTCAGTGCCAGGGTTTCCAGTCTTGTGCAAGGCTTCCAAGCAGAAATGGACCCGGAACTCTTTCATCATGCGATATTAAGAGGATCGAACCTTTGCTATAGGAAATGGTGGGAATAGCATCCTGCGTGACTAGGACATAATCTAACACGACATCATCTTCCTCTTCATTGGCTGGCCGAAGTGGCTGAAGCTACGTTGCTCCGAATTTCTGACAAAGCCGAAGATGGGTTCGCAGAAAGCTGATTGGAAGGGTGCCTGGGTTGTCCTCGCACCTTCTCAACGCTGGCGACCAGTGGACAAACCCATTTTCTTTGCAGGCACGGCAAACCTGTTTTTGCGAAACGTACTCTGGACATTCGGTAGTGAAACCCGTTTAACTTGTCTAATGTGGCCGAACTATCCGGGAACTGAATTCGTAGGGATGGCGCTCAAGTTCAGTAAGAGAAAGAAAAATTCAGCGTCGTGTGTTGCCTTCTCCAAAAAACCTTAAAACTGGTCAATTCACCTTGTCGTGTTGCAGAGGACGGCAAAGAAATGTACCAGAATGTGTAACACACTTGCAGAGTCATTGTTTTGCTCATTAAAGCCCATTGTTTTTGACGTTCTCGTTGCCGTCGCCGTCGTGGTTGCTTAAACTCCCTATTATTCTACGCGGCCCACGTACGTTGATCTGCGGCTGACCACTAATTTCCTTACATTTGTTGCTACATGTATCAGCTGAATAGTCTTATTCATTGCACACAGCTTATCTTATTTTAGACACTTCTAATTTGCTACTCGCGTCTAATTTCCGCGGTTTTTTAAATACACCTGTATCCTGCAGTTTGTCTTTTTAGAGTAAAGCAGGATAAACGCTAAAATAAAGCAAACATTTTTGCGACACAAATGTAAAAGTTGAGAAAGGGGGCGAAACAGTAAAACATGTTTGTTTAACACGTTGGACAAAAAACTAGCTAAATATGCTTGATCGTTTAGCTGGGACTTAACCATGTTACTCGTGTTCCTCTCCACCCGGGATGATTAGGCCACGTGGGCTATACAGAGCTATTGTTATAACTATAGCTATTGTTATACAAGCTCGAATGGCAGGATTTATAAGCTAAATACATAAAGAAATTCCAGGTAGTTACGTGATTCCTGCTTTCGCTTGCGAGACTTTCCAGGAAAAGCTGTTTCACTGGCGTCACTGGTTTGGTCCATCCACGATATCGTTCTGTGCTGTTTGTTCAAACGCTGCCGCAAAACTGACGAGTCGAGTCAAATTTGGGAAACCGGAGTATATACTCATGGATGTTTTATTTTTAACAACATCACACCCATGTAACCAATCATAAGGCAGTGCAAGTTACAAATTAAACTATCAATGAAATACACAAAGACGGGAAATTAGATCTCGGTCCGGGGTCAAGGCCTGGAAAGCAGACGCGTACATTCTTACGAGGTCTGACGCTTTTTTCGTACACGAGCTTGCCTATAACGGAAAAATCGGTTCTGAAAATCTCGGGCTCGAATTTTTTAAGTCCTCAAAAGTCTCGGGCTCGCATTTTGAAAACTCAAAAAGCTCGGTCTCGCACTTCAAAAATTGAAAAAGTCTCGGACTCGCACAAAAAAATGACCGTCTCGCCGTCTCGCAAAGTCTCGCATTTACCATTCGCCACCCCTAACGTTAGAAATGAAAAGATAGGCTAAAGAAACTCGACTGCCGGTCCTAAATGCCTATTAAGTGGAATATGAATGTCTTTATTGAGAGGAGAAATATGGATTGCTTTGGCCCGATGCTTTAACTGAACCAGCGTGAAGACCTGCTTGCTGAGTTTCCCGGGTGAGTTTCTCGGAATTTTTCAATCATTTCACAGAATATTACGGTATGGGAAATTCGCTTTTATTTATCTCAACTCAACTGGCTAATTTCCAATTCCCCGTTATCTCGAACAAAGAGAAATTTGTCTTGGCTCAACTCGCTTATTTCCAATTCCCCGTTATCTCGAACAAAGAGAAACTTGTCTTGGCTTTGGTCATAAATATAATATTTCCAGTTATTTACTTTTACGACGATAACCCGCTTTTCTCAACTTTGAAGAATACCAGTGTGTTTTGTTTTCACGGAGCAAAGTGTAGCCAGGCAAAGGAGAAAACAGCTTATGAAAGCATGCAATGAAGTAAAAGGCGAAAACAAGTACCAGCGCGAATCGTCAAGATGTTAACTCATTGACTAAACAAAAGAATAACAAAACAGGACATAATTGATATATGCCTCGTTCTTTTGAACTCTGAATCCAGTCATTGTTTACAATATCCTCGGCAAAACCCCTACCAAAATCCATGCAAGGAACGAATCGATGAAAAAGCACATCCTCATTTATGTATCTACTGATTTCTGAATTGTTTGCTTGAATTTCAATAATTTTATTTGGCTTCACTTAAGCTCCAGACTTAAGCTTATGTGTGAATTAATTGTGATTTATCACTTATGAATTGTTTGCTTGAATTTCAATAATTTTATTGGGCTTCACTTAAGCTCAAGACTTAAGCTTCTGTGTGAATTAATTTTGTTTATCACTTATGAATCAGTTTGCTTGAATTTCAATAATTTTATTGGGCTTCACTTAAGCTCAAGACTTAAGCTTATGTGTGTATTAATTTTGTTTATCACTTATGAATTGTTTGCTTGAATTTCAATAATTTTATTTGGCTTCACTTAAGCTCAAGTTAAGCTTATGTGTGAATTAATTTTGTTTATCACTCAATATTATGCATGGTTCAATTCTACCTGTTACCATCCCCCCCTCCCCGGGCCTACCGCCGGGGATTTGCATTTTTTTTCTCACTTGGCAGTCTATTCCCCACCCCCGGGCACACAGAAAGAGATGATTCCCCAACCCCGGGACTCCTCATCGACAACAGATACGTTGTTTTGTGTACAAAACCTAAATGACGATATTGATTTCCGTACAATAGCAAAACCAGACGTTTTGACAAGAACTTAAACGCTTTTCTAGAGTTTATTGAACGAAGGACACTACATGCATAATATAATAAAAACATGAACAGAAAACTGAAGAAAAAACTCTACCTGCACTGGCGTATGGCTGGCAAGTAAAGAAATTTTCTTCGCCACATGTTTTATTCTAAATATAGCGCATACGCACAAGAGGCCCATGAACAAATTGATGGCAGCATTTAAGGGAGTTTTTCTAAGCTTGTTTCATAAGAACACTGGACTGAGATCTCTGTTTATCATAAAGCTGTGCATCCGTTTTTATATAGAGTCTATTTAAGTCGTCTTATTATAAATATAAAAACACTGAAGAAATATTTCTTTGTTTGTGATGACCACCATTCATTCGAGTATGCATCAAATGCACATTCGTCCAACAATTTATAATAAACGTACCGTCGAACACAGATTTTAATTTTGAGAGATTATTCTTCTCTAAACAGTCTGCTACAAATACTAGAGATTTTCACTGGAAATAGGCAGTCTTCTCCACACGGTCTGGGGCCATCATATCAACTGAGAAGTGACGTACTTTACAAGAACAACAAGAAGTTATTTTCGATTTGCCCCACTCTGCTACCCCCGGGACAAGACCACTTCAAACAATTCCCCACCCCCGGGCTCGAGGGCTGGACTTGTCCCCGGGGTCTCCCGGTGGAGGGATGGTAACAGGCAAAATTGAACCATGCATTAGTTCAGATGGCGACTGCAATTTGCCATTTTTTCGATCTCAGTTAACCTACATGTATGAAATAAAAGCACTGCATTGTGGAAAGTGCTTCTTACTATTTGTCACTTATAATGGAATGTTCATGTTTTAGAAAGTTCAAATAATTACTGCATGCATTTTTTGGTTTTCTCAAAAACCACTGTATTCCCAAGGGGGGGGGGGATCCAGATGTAAGCAAAGGATTTTTTTTATGCAATTGACATATTTGTACTGATGTGTTTTTGCTTCCTAAAGGCAATCTGGCTTGTTTAACTGACAATTGTCTGCTGGGATTAGTTAGAACATGTTTGATTAATTGCAACTGGCTTTTTACTGAGTTAAGCAAAGGAGACTGGAGATGATTGAACATCCAGTAAACTTAAATGAGGTCCTCACTAAGCCATTTTGTTGCTCATTCAATCGATCGATATTCAAGTGCTTTACCTTACCTGTATTATAGCAATGAACCGTGCAAAGGGTGGAAGACATAACCACTTTTTAGACAAATGGTTAAAAGAGTTTGGATAGCTGCAAATGAGGGGTTCAGGCGATGATTTATTAATCATTTGTCAGGATTCCACAAAAGCTGGAAAGAAGAACACTTTCACGGGTGGATGCAAAAATTTCCAGCAGTAGGCACTTGTACGTCTCATGAATCAGGTGGATCACAAAAGTATTAAGCAAAGTATAGCTTCGGTAACAACATTTCAAAGCTGGAAGTGACAATGCTAGCAAAGTGAATGACGACTCCCTTAATAATTGACATTGAGTATAATTACTATTCTGTTCACCCATTCTTTCTGTTCATTAATGTCACATTGGTCAAAAATTGCATTGTGAATGCTGAATAATGTATGTTACATACAATATTAGTTATTTGATGTTGTCAAAAGAAAAACAATAAAGTTAATATTATTTTAAGGATGAAAGTAATTTGCCAGGCGCTCGCTCTCACGAATTTGCACTCCAGCAACTGAAAATTTTCTTCAATTGATGAACTTAGAGTTGAGGAGGGGAAAGAAAACAGAGATGCTCCAATGAAAGTCTAATTTATTTGAATTGTAACTACAGTGTAACTTTTATTTGCAGTCCTCTATCAGGCATTTAAGCCTTGACTTTTAGTGGCCCTGGTCAGTTTTAAATCGCCACTGGCGACTGGGCGACTGCCAATTTTTAGCCCTGAATTTGTTTTGTTTTGTTTCTTTTTTTCACTGGTCCTTTTTTTCCATTCTAGGCATATATGCCAGCAGTGATCAGTGATGCAGCATTTTCTTACAGTGAAGTTAAGGTACGTGGAAGATATCAGTTATATAATTAGCCCAGCTTACGTATCTAACTGTTCAGTAAATTGAACTGGATTGAATGCAGTCATTGGGTTAATTTGGGTTCGGTAATTGAACACAATAATTATTAACCAAAAATATGCCTATATATACAGCTGTGTTTGATTCCATTCAATTTCTGGACCCAGTCAAACATAATTAAACAGTTTTAAAATCATTCAAATATATAGATTTAGAGGATGCAATATTTGAAGCAACAGTTTCTAGAAATTTGCTTTATTATGAATATAAAAGTTATGATGGCACAAGCACATATCTTTATACATTTTTGTGCTGTACTTCTTCTATTCTTTGTAAAAACAGTAATTGCATGCTTCGGATTGTAAAGAAGGGTGGGGCGATTCGCCAAAAAATCGGAACTTTACTAGTTTCCTCTTAGTTTTACTGATTTTCTTTTTAATGTGCGGTTGGGGACTGGCAGTAGCTATGCACGCGCAATGTTCAGTTGTGGAATTCAGATGTTCTTCTTCATTATTTCACCAATATAGCGGCACGAAATGCTGAAAACAGCGTATGACAGAATACCATCCACAAAAATCCCTTAGCAACAATGCGAGATCTGTAGTTAAGAATCTCCCTTCCTCAAGTTACAAAATCCTTTTTCCACAGTGATGTGAGATTTATCTGGATGGCTATATGGTTAATTAACTTAATGCAGAATGAATCAAATAGTTACACCGTGTTTACATGATACCGGTATGAACTCACCCAGGTAGGCTCGCACTGTTATGAGATTTTGTGCTGTAATCATGTAACAAATACAGAGAAGCAAGAGGGAACTGGGGTGAACTTGTATCAGAATGAAAAGCATACAATGAACTGGTGTCATGCAAACACCCCCTCAGACTAAAGTTGAGCAGCTCTCAAGAATGTTTAACAACATCCTCAGATACCCAGGGGCAGTAAAACCCTGATTTCATTAAAGCAGTGTAAACTCAGACTGGTGCAATTTTGTTTGCATGAGACCAGTCTGAAATTCAGACTGGCATAAGTATTTACATGAGACCAACCATCTCTAAAAATACAGTTTACCTTTTGTCCACTTGGAATGTTTCAATGCCTATAACTTGTTTAAATGCACATGCTCAAAACTCAAAACAAATACCGTAAACTGCCGCTTATAAGTCCGCCTACTTACAAGCCCCCCCCCCCCCGGCTATAGGCCCATCCACCTGTAAACAAAAAATATATCCGGTAATAAGCCCCCCTGGATATAAGCCCTCCTCTAGTTTTCCCTATTTCCTTAATATTAAGCACTCTCACAGAAAACTGCAAAGATTAACTCTGAGCTTCTGTTTTGTTATGTTCCGGTTATGTTCGTGTTGTTGCAGTTTTGATTTTGTTGTTAAAATTGAAATGAATTCGATTTATTATGACATTTCAAAGGTTAATTACAAACTGGTACATTAAAAATGTATTCTGATCAACACTGCTGTGGCTCATTTCGTAACGTTTTTCTTATTCCGCTTATAACCCCCCCCCCCTGATATAAGCCCCTCCATTTATAAGCCCACCCAAAACCCTTTACAAAGTTGTATCAGCCTAGGGCTTATAAGCAGCAGTTTACAGTGTCCATTTGGGGTAGTTTTTCATGCGAGCGTGCATGCTCAGTGCATGACACGGCATGACATAATGCCAATGTTGTGAATTGTGTGCGCAGTATTGATGCGCAGAAAAAAATTGCGCAAATATCCTTAGAACCTCCCTAAAGCCCTGGGCTTACTTTTGGCAACTGAGATAATTAAACTCTGCTTTGTTTTCCATACAGGTTTTTATTCCATCAACCTGATGTCAGAAAAAATATGGCAGTTTATTGTAAGGATTTGGTTAATGAATTTGTACTCTTAGCTACATGTATGTTCCCAGGCAGACATTATCAATTGAAATAAAAAAATTTAAGAGCAGTTTTGAAATAAGGTTTTATATTTTTGGTTTTTTTTTTTGCAAATTTTGATGTTGGTGATTAGTTTGACTGTATCCACATACACTTTATGTTCCCTCAGTAACACATCCATACACGAGTAGCATTTATTTGGGAGTAACCCTACTCCCCCCCCCCCCACACACACACGCACACACACAACTAACTTCCCAGGAATGATGATTCAGACTTATCTGACTGAATTCACTTGACAGGGAAAACTATTTCAAATGATGGATTCACATCAGTCTGATCCCCTCTTGTCAGTTCATTACATGACAGGTTTCAGACTATCCTGAAATGATTTATGAAGAGGCTTTCTTTTTGTTTCTCTTTGCTACCAGATTATGACAATCAGTAACATTGCTCATTGGTGACATTAGATGCAGTGTAAAGGCTAATGATCAAACCAAAAACAAATTAAACCACAAGATTTACTACCATCACAGTCAGGGGTAGTAACATAGTGAGTCATAATCTGTGCATCAAATAAAGTCACTAGTGGTTACTGGACCATTTGTTATTCGTGTTGACAACACTAGCTGTTAGTCACAAATTTTTTTATTGACTGATTGACCGATTTATCAACTAAGTGGTTGAGTGGTTGATTCACGACTGATGGGTACTTAAAGAGATTGATTTTAATATAATAGTCCCTGGGCATCAATAAGAGTAAACAAGGTACATTATTATTCCACTATAGCATCAGTTTATCATAGAAGGAGAAAACACATACATGAAAGTATGAGAGTGCATTGCACTGTAGAAAGCGTATTGCACTGTAGTGTCCCGGTTTCAAATCAGTCATTGAATAAATCATTTAAAATGATAGGCAAATATTGGAGTGGAATAATAAATATCATTCAGTGGTTTTACAGATAATGGTCAAGGACGTTTTACCGGTACTCATTGCTCGCATTTTTCCTCGCTCTATACCACACAACTTATCTGTCAAACCATTGAATGAGGTGGAGGTATTTTTCAATTAGTACCTTGTCTATACAATTTGACAACTCTGCAATAACGTAAATAAATTAAACCGTAGACTTGTGGCAGAGAAAAGGCCGAGGTAAGGTGAACAAAAATAATTATTGTGCCCAATATTTAAGTTTACAACCTAAAACTGGGGCTTATTTAGAATTTTGTAAAACAGGTTCATACCTGCCATCCGTCCCCATTTAATGGGAATTGTCCCGATTTTTGAGTTTCAAAACCTAAAACAATCGGGACATTCCGATTTTCAAGAAAAAAAAGACACTTTGGAACTGGATTGTTAAAGACTGGTCTTCAATGACTTTTCTACATCCTATCGTTTTGTGCAATACATGTGGTGCTTGAGACCATTATACAACACCTGAGAATTCTAATGCTAAGACAGTACAGTACAGGCAATATTTTTTTAAAAATTAATGCAAAAACCCTAGAGCAACCTAGATCCTGCTCAGTGTTGGGGGGCAGTGGGGGCAGGGCACTACCCCAGGACTGGGGTGAGCATGGGGGGTGGTCCCTATTTCTGATAATTTTTATAAGGTTGTCAGGTATGCAGATTCTAATTTGATGAGAGTGTATTTACTAATAATTACCTAAAATATAATATTGCTGTCAGGTACCACTTGAAATAATAATAATAATGATAATAATAATACTAATAATAATAATAATAATAATAATAATAATAAATTAATAAATAAAATAAATAATAATAAATAAATAATAATTGGAGTTCCGCTTTTAGGCTTGGCTAAATCTATATATTAACGTATAAGGTCACTGGAGGATTTTTTGTTTGAATCTTTGGCGGGCAAGAATGGGCCATTTCCGAGTTATCTTTGGTCTTGTTTTCAAAGCGACACCCGAAGCTTGGTGTTCGTCCTTTTACATGGAAAAGAGTTTTATGTCCAGGCTAATGTAAACTCGTTTTCATTTGAAAGGTTATGAACTAGGCTTCCCTTTCAAAAAAACGCTTAAAACAATTCAAAAAAGGCCGGTAGTTCGTAAACCTCTGTCCCGATTTAGATTGAGCGCCTGGCACTGTATCTCTATGGCCTCCCTGATGTTCCTTGCAGCGGCCAATCGTGACATTTTGTACGTTTGTGTAAAAGTGTGCCACTTCTTTTTTAGGCCTCTACACAGCGGCACATAGCCTGGAAGTCGAATGGATTGTCATCAAAGGAGTCTCGGACTATGCAGATGGCCAGAAGTCCAAAACAGATTCCTGGAGACCGTTCGCCAGTCTAATGGCAGCTTCCCTTACTGCGCATTTCCTCAGCAACGCAACGGTTTTCCAAAACTGGCCTCATTATGAAAGTGGGTATAGCTACTAACTGTCATATTTTCTCATACAATTTGCTCAAATAAGTATGTCACACACACACACAAATTTATTCATAAATTTTAGTCAAATTTGTGTCGCCTCTCTAAACTATTCTGCTTCTTCCATCCTACTTTCGTTGCGTTTTACCAATCTAAATGGGGAATTTGTGTTCATAAATTTGCTTTCCCGTTCCATTAGTGACAAACCAATGCGTGGCATGGACTGCAATCCTAAATTCTAGATCTTGCAGATCTTACCTTATCTAGACAGCGTATGTCGCACGTGTTCAAGAATTGATCTATTATCGGATTTTTGTGTGAAGCGCTAAGACATAAGCTGCTCAGTATCGGGAGAATAGTAGAATAAAAGGGCGAACACAGCAGGCGTTGCAAGCCTGAAGTGGTTAGGGCCAGCAAATGCATAACACCGTTTACAGCAAAATTGAGCCAAAAAAAGTCATAAAAACTACGCAAAAACAATTTGCAAACCAGTACAAATTCCTTGGAGATAAACAAAAATTATAACAAGAATTAGATCCATTTGGTGGATTTTTTTTTTTTCATTCATTTTGTGTCTACAGGTGCGTCAGCTCAGTCAGGCTTGAAAAGAGCTTCAACCTCTGCTTATGTCCAGCCGCAATCGAAAAATCCCAAGACCATGACTGAGCCGAATGCAGGTGACGTTTCCTGTAATTAATATAAATCCATGCTTGTTTTATGAATTTTTACAACATAACATCAAACAATAAATTATAATTGTTCGTTTTCGACATCATTCGGAACATTGGTCGTCTGTCTATTTTTGTCACACATTTGCATTACTACCTCATTAGGGGGAATCAACCATTGCTCGTGCTCGTATCTACACATTATAATGAAAAGCTAAGCTGCATGGCGTTATAAAATAAGTGTAGACAATTTGAATTTTGAGGGGAAGATTATTAAAAGAAATAATAAAATTTACCATAGCTGAAACGAGCTGCTCGATTATTTTCTTGCAGTCAGCATCAAAAGTGGTGCCGTCGACAACGACGATATAGAAGGGTTGTCAGAGAAACTTGGGAATTCGTGGGAGAAACTTGCTCGGCGCCTAAAATTCAACGAATCAGAAATAACTGGATTTCACAAGGAGAACGAAGAATACGCGAAAAAGCCCCTGAAGATGCTGCAAAAGTGGAAAGCGCAACACCACTCGGACGCAACTTACGAGGTCCTCTACCAGGCCTTGACTCACAAGTTTGTGGCTCGGAAGGATTTAGCGAACGAGTTTTGTACCGTTTCTCTTACCAACCAGTAATCAGACTCCTAAGGATGTGTAGTACCCTGAGGTATACTATTTCTAGAGTCTGCTGACATATAGGTATCTAAAAGCTCAGAACTATTTTGAACGTTGAACCTTTGAGAAATTCGGCTATTGTCGGTCTTCAATACGAAACTTAGCTGACAGTTCAAATCTCACGACAGAAACCGGCCAGGTTTCACAACCTTTTGTGGTAGTTTTTAAAATTTTCGAATCGTTTCCGAAAAAGACCTTATTTCAGTTAATATAGAGAAGTTTGGCCACTTTGAGTAGCTCTTTCTAGTTGCCAACATTTCACAATCTTAATTTTTAGTTTTATCAAAGTCTTCAGTATTGTCACTTCAACAAGGTCATTTTCACGGAAATGACCAGCTACTGTATGTATGCCCCGGTATGTACATATCCTCTTTGTAAGTAGTAATAGCGTTGTAAGTAGTAATCGTAAGAGTAGTAGTAGTAGTACAGTAGTAGTAGTAGTAGTAGTAGTAGTAGTAGTAGTAGTAGTAGTAGTAGTAGTAGTAGTAGTAGTAGTAGTAGTAGTAGTAGTAGTAGTAGCAGTAGTAGTAGTAGTAGTAGTAGTAGTAGTAATAGTTTGTAGTAGTAGTGGCAGTAGTAGTAGTACAGTAGTAGTAGTAGTAGTAGTAGTAGTAGTAGTAGTAGTAGTAAATTGCTTTATTTGCATGACCGCAAGATTTTACAGTATTGCAAAAGCATATTTATAGTAATTAATAACAAAACAAGACTAATAGTACTCTGATATTAAACTATTAATGAACTTAAGTTACATCACTTTCACTTGATAATAACAATGTCTCACGAATATTCATACACCAGGAAATAAACTTCATTACTAGCTTATTCACACGATAGTCGTTAGAGCTAGAGTTGTCAGAGTTTAGAAGTAATAGTTAGTAGTAGTTTAGCTTATAGTTTAGCTTTGATTATCTGTTATTTTGTAACGTTTAATGTTTATTTTGAGGGCCATATGTTAGAAAACTGTAATAGGTTAATATGTTCACCCTCGTTAAATAAAGTGTATTGTAGTGTATTGTATTGTAGTAGTAGTAGTAAATTCCTTTATTTGCATAACCGCAGAATTTTACAGTATTGCAAAAGCATATTTATAGTAATTAATAACGAAACAAGACTAATAGTACTCTAATATTATACTATTAATGAACTTAAGATACATCGCTTTTACTTGATAATAACAATGTCTCACGTATATTCATACAAAAAGGAAATAAACTTCATTACTAGCTTATTCACAAGATAGCCGTTAGAGCTAGAGTTGTTAGAGTTTAGTAGTAGCAGTAGAAGTAGTAGTAGTAGTAGTAGTAGTAGTAGTAGTAGAAGTAGTAGTAGTAGTAGTAGTAGTAGTAGTAGTAGTAGCAGTAGTAGTAGTAGTAGTAGTAGTAGTAGTAGAAGTAGTAGTAGTAGTAGTAGTAGTAGTAGTAGAAGTAGTAGTAGTAGTAGTAGTAGTAGCAGTAGTAGTAGTAGTAGTAGTAGTAGTAGTAGTAGTAGTAAATTGCTTCATTTGCATGACCGCAAGATTTAACAGTATTGCAAAAGCATATTTATAGTAATTAATAACACTGAAAATAAGACTAATAGTACTCTAATATTATGCTAATGAACTTAAGTTACATCACTTTCACTTGACAGTAACAATGTATCACGTATATTCATACACAAGGAAATAAACTTCATTACTAGCTTATTCACATGATAGTCATTAGAGTTCATGAGAAGTTTTATGCTTTCTGAGGTTGATTTCCTTTCAATTTCAGGTATTATTTCATTGATTCGATTTAAGAATGTCTGCCTCTGTAGAGAGTATTTGCTACATTGCAACAAGAAATGAGTTTCATTTTCTACTTGATTTGATTTACACAAAGAGCATAATCTAGTTTCTCTGGGCATATGATCGGTTTGATATCGACCTAGTTCTGAATCATAAGTTTGTCATTACTTACTCTAAACTTCGCAAAATTTCGTCTTTCATTAAAGTTTCTTAGCTGGTTTAAACAATCAGATGTAAAGTATTCATCTTTAAAAACTTTATAAAATTCTAATTTCTTTGAATGTTCAAGGCTGTGTCGCCAAAAGGATATAGATATTTCTCTTTCATATTAGTTGTATATCGCCTAATTCTATCATTATCTAAAGATCCAGGATCTGAATTGGATAGATGATATTGTTCTATCAAGTTCATAAAATTGGAATAAAATCCGGAGTTATTAATAAAATGTAGATTCTTTGACATGAGGAAAGATTGTTTGACTATAGAGTCATTATCCTTGTTGTTTAGATAAACAAAATATTTCATAATTTTCTGATTAATTGGGATTATTAGCGGTAATCTTCCAAGTTTGGCTCTGCAAGCTACGTTAGAGGCCTTATTGTTTACTTCTAACTAGTGTTTACAAAATTTGAGATGAATTTTTTCTATCGGGAAACTATCCCATGTTTTAAAATTCTGCTTAGTGTACATCCCCCATATCTCACTGTTGTAGCTTAAGATCGGAAATATCATTGTGTCAAAAATCTGGGATGCGGTATTGGGATTAAGTCTATTAAGAAATGTATGATTTCGTATACTAGAAAAGGCGTGCAGGGCTTTTTATTTTAAGTGTTCGACTGCAAGAGTAAAGTTTCCCGTTGGAGTTAAACGTGTACCTAAATAGGTGTATTCTTGAACAATTTAAATTGGCTCGGTGCCTATGTTGAAGTTGATGTCAACGGATTTCCTTGGGCGTTTTTGGAATATCATTATTTTTGTTTTCTTGGTATTGACTTTTAGCATCCATGTTTTGCAATATCAAGAGAGAGTGTTTAAACAGTTTTGTAATCCTGTTTTGGATCTTGATAGGATGATCAAATCATCTGCATACAATAGTGAATTTACTTTTGTTCCATTTGGAAGAACAAATGGATCAGACAGCGTGTTTTCGAATAAATACGGCAAATTGTTTATATAGAGGTTAAATAAAAGAGGACTTAAAATACATCCTTGACGTACACCTCTTGAGTATGAGAGAGATCGAGTTTTGTTTCCTCCGATTCTTATCGAACATGTAGAATTGCAATAAAGGCTTTTGATCAGATTGTAGAAATGTCCGCCTATGTTGATTTTGAGCAGCTTGTAAAAGAATCCCTCGTGCAAAACAGAGTCGAAAGCTTTACGAAAATGTACGAAACAAGCATAGACTTTTTCCTTATGGTAGTGAACATCTTTATCTATTAGGGTCCTTAGAGTGAAAACATGGTCTGCAGTACGATTTTCAGGTAGAAAGCCAATTTGGGAATTGTGTAATATCTTGTTTTCTTTAGAATACAAGTATAGACTTTGATTTAAAATGGAACAAAACAGTTTTCCAAGGCAACTAGATACACATATGCCTCTATAGTTTGTTGGATCACTCTTGTCACCCGATTTGTAGATTGGGGTTATAAGGACTTGACACCAAATATCTGGCATTTTTCCAGATTGTACAATAAGGTTAAAAAGTTTGATGTAAATAGGTATAAGCGAGTCAAGGCTCGCTTTGATCGTTTCATTTCTTATTTTGTCAACAAATGGCGATTTCTTATTCTTCAATTTCTTCACTGCTTGACGTATTTCTTGCTCAGTTACCACCTGATCTAAATAGTTAAGCTGTTCTTTTTCTTTTTCTAATGATAGTAGTTCATCATAGACTCCTTGATGATTTATGGAAGTTCTCGGGTCATTGGAATGTAAGGATTGAAAATGATTGAGCCATGTTTCTTCCGAGATTGGGGCAGGAACATTTTCGTTGATAGTATCGTTCATCGATTTTAGACAACTCCAAAACGACGCTTTGTCGGAATTTAATGCTAGCTCGTCGAGTTGCAGAGTTTTTTCTTTCTGAAATTCTTTCCTTTTTGAGTCAAGGACCTTTTTATAATCATTCAGAGTTTTGTGAAATTTCTCTCGTGACTGACAGAGTTAAGGGGATCGCGATGTTTTTGATTTGATAGTTTTCGTAATTCGTGTCTTTTCAGTAGGCATTCACGGTCGAACCATTTTTTGTTAGACGTTATCCTAATACGTTTACGAGATCTTTTGGTTTTAACCTTGAGGCATATTTTTGATGTCACAGTTAGAATGTTCACAGCATCGTCCAACGAGACATTTGCATTTTCAGTGTTTTGTTCCCTAAATTCTCTAATTAGAATTTGGATTGGTTCCGTACGTAATGCGTTTCTGAATTTTAAGTAAGAGTCCTTTTCCCAGCAAAACTGGCGTGGCAGACTTATTAATCTATTAGTGGAGGTTGAAGTTTGGGTTTCGCTTGCTGGTAAGCTGGTGTTAAGATTCAACCATGCTACGATGGCACTGTGGTCCGACAAGTAGGACGGCTGTTTAACAACAAAATTGGCAACGTTTAGAAATGTGCACTGATCGCATATTATGTAATCAATAACGCTTGTCCCGTTTTTTCCATGAAAAGTGGGTCTGCCTAGGGTATCTCCATTGACTCTGCCATTAACTATTCTTAGATCAAGGTTTTTGCAAACTTCTAATAGTTTTTTCCCATGACTATTTAATACATTATCAAAACTATTTCTTTGGGCTGGTTGAAAAGCTGATTCCGGCTGATCATTAGTAATTATGCTGTTTCCCTCTTGTGAGACAGTATCGGAGTATTTTCCGGTTCTTGAATTAAAGTCCCCCATAAGAATTACTGATCCTGTTGTAGAAAAGTGTACTATGTCTCGCTCTAGCTGATAAAAAATTTCGAGATCGAAATATTTTGAGTTACACGGAGGTATATACACCCCGCAAACGTAAATATCCTTCACCGAATTTAAGAAACTATTCTCGATTTTGAACCATAGAAAATTTTGAGTTGTTTTCGTGATTGAAATTTTTTTATGGAGTTTGTTTTTGTAAAATAAAGCTATTCCTCCAGAGTTCCAACCACCTTTTTTTCGACTGGTTAGGAGTGGAACATTGAACAAAAGATTTATATCCGGCTATTTCCAAATCAGAGCAATTGCCGATTTCGGTTAGTACTATAAAATCAGAATTATCAACAACACTCAAAAAATCAATACTTTGTAACTTGTTTCCAAGGTATTTGGAAGATAGTCCGTTGATATTCCAAGCACAAAAGGACAGGTTGCTTGAAATATCGGGGTGATCTTTGGTACCAATGATAGATTGCTAAATTACTTACTCATTATACTGGTATAAAATATATCCTACTTAATTAAGTGTCTAATGTTCAAATCAGGTTGCTTGGTTAATTATAGAAATGATTTTACAAATCGTAGGAAGGGTATGATTTCCTGAGGTATTGGTGTCTCTTCACGGGCAGTTTCCATTTTTTTCAGCATGCGTAAGCGTTTGATCAATCAATCAATCAATCAATAAACTTTATTTATCCTCGAATTTACAGTGTAGCACTCAAGTGCTAATATCTTCGAGCCAACTACAGTGCGTTGGGATACGCATATGATGTACTTTGGTGTAGGGTGGGAGGTATCTGTTGCTGTAGCGGTTTTGCAGCATGTGGGAGCATTTGATGCGGTGCAGTTTGGTGTGGTGCTGGGGGTATGCGTTGCTGTAGTTGTGGTGTGGCAAGTGGTATGGGCGGAGGTTGCGTTTGAGGATGGTAAGGCCAGGGTAGTGTGTTTTTGACAGCATTGCTGTATGAGGCGTGCCGTAACACTGTATTGGGACCTTGGGGAGATGCCAGTTGATTTGGTGATGCTCTTTGGATTGGCGGGGCATTTGAAGACGGCCGTGAATGGCGTCTTTCAGATTTTTGGCGAAAAGCCCTATGTGTCGTTTAAGAATGTGCTTGTTATCGTGGAGAATATTGAGTTGATTCGCGAACAGGTTGTCGTGTTTAATTAACTGTACGTTGGGTAGTCTTGAGCAGCTATTAATTAATTGATCATTTATTGAGGTGATTATCGGTGTTCGGATGTCGTTGCGGGGAAGAAGTGTTGAGAAAAATATCTTGCTTGATGGGAATTTTGTGGAAGCCTCAGTAATCAATATTAAAATGTTAGAGATAAGTTCTTCAGGAGAATTGGTTCTCTTAAGGTCGTTTGTTCCCGTGTGCCGTATGATCAATTGAGGAGGAGTGCGAACGTCATTTTGTAAGTAGGATCTTGCGTGTTCAATCAGTGGTGCTCTGATGTACTTGACTTCGTGTTTCGATGAAAACATTTGTCTTGTGTCCAAAAAATTTCCATTGGAATCACACAGGAAGATCACTTCATTAGAACGAGTGTTGTTGTTGCTAGCAGAGGACGTAGTAGGGTGTTGGGGATTAGCTGTCTTTGGCTTGTCTTGTTTGCCATTTTCAAGAGGTTTTGTGAGGGGTTCTTGAAGGGGAAAGAAAGAGTTAGATTTCGGTAGATTCACAACGAGCAGTTCGTCTTCTTTCCATTGGGCGCATGCCGGTGTAGAAGTCGGATTTTCACATTCTTTATTCGTTGCGCAAATTATGCTCTCCTCCTCTACGCGGGAGGAAGTCTGGCTCGACGTATCAGTCATAATGGCTTTTTCCGGTGGGTGTACGTTCAATTTCTCCCAAAGGGCCTTAACTTGATCTTTAAGAAACGCGACTTCTGCTTCCAGTAGGCTTTGTTTTCTTTTATGGCTACATTATCTTCCGATAGTTTTGCGTGTTTCTTCTGTCGGTAATGCCTGGTTTTCGTCCTGTAATTTTGTGATAAGAGCGGCGTGTTTTTGTAGTTCTTCACTTAGTAACTTGTTATTGTTTGCCAAGTCGTCAGCAAGACTGGACAGTTTTGTCCTTTAGTTGTTCGATGTTACCCGTGTGTGTTATCTTAAACTGTGTAGATTCGGCTTCTAAGTTTCCGACTGTGTTTCGCAAAGTAGCCAATGTATTTAAACTACTTGGTGTGAGGGAGAGAGGCTGAATATGTTCTGACATCCGTATTTTTTCTGTAGTTCCTTTGTCCACGCTGGATGTTTCTCTCACATCTGAGATTTCATTGTCGTGCACAACATCTTCTTTAGTAGTAATGTCGTTGAGTTCCTCTGCTTCAGAGCCTTCTCACTTTGTAAAGAAATTTGATAAGCCCCGAAGAAACAAAGAAATGTTCTTTGAACTAGGGTTACCTGAAGACTCAAGACTGATTACGATTGATAATGCGCCGATCAATTCGAAAGTTCAACATACCCCCTCCCCGGGCAATCCCCCGGGCATTTGAACTTTTGAAAATTGGCTTGTTCAAATTCCCTCCCTTCGGGGCAAAAAAGCCGTTCAAATGCCCCACCAATTAGTACTGAACTACCTGTCCTCAAAGACAAAGTTCGTCTTCAATCAAACACTTTACACACCTTCCAGAGAGAGATAGGCCGTAATGACACCTTCAAACTTCTTTGAAAGACCCTTTCTTTTGAAAGAGTTATTCACTAACAAAGGCGACATTCTATCTTGTAAATCCGTCAAACCCTGTAAAAACCAAATAAAATCACGCGCGTTTTACGTCAGAACAAGAGATAAATCCGGTTCAAATTTCCCACCCTTCCAACGCAACGTTCAAATTCCCCCCTCCCCGGACACGATGCACAGTCAAATGCCCAGGGTATGCCTGGGGGGGGGGGGGGGGGGGCGATGTTGAAGTTTCGAATTGATCGGCGCATAATAGCGCCGGAAATTCGTCTCGGCTCCACTCGGCGAATTTCTTCCCTTGAATCATTATTCGACCAGTAGAAATAAAGATAGATATAGTGATAAGTTGATCTTCATCGTTATCTTCTACGGCATAAATGTGCAGGATAATTTTGTCGCTCTTGGTTGCGCAACTGTACGATTCTTGTTCTTGCCTCGTAACACGATATCCCATGGTGTTTAAGTGTTCGAAGTAGCGTACTATAAAGGTTTTGATCCATAACAGCAGACAATCCTCCGATGTTATAAAGGATGCCACTTTCACCGTGGGTTTGTAGGTGGATAAATCGATTTTCTCGAAGGAAACTGTTTTCGATTTAGTCGAGGAGTGAAATTTGTCGACCAGATAACGATGGAGATCTTCACATGGTCGACCATTGACGATGGCTTGAATCCGGTTTTTTTCTTTTGACCAGGATTATCTCCGGGCTCAAATGACGGGTCATCGGGATCTTCATCCATTTAAATTTTCGTTGTTATAAACTTTTTACCAGTATAATGCAATTCTACCATGTAAATAAATGAAATATTACTCAGCTGAAAAGACGTGACCATTTTCAGTGGTCACGTAAGTAGTAGTACAGTAGTAGTAGTAGTAGTAGTAGTAGTAGTAGTAGTAGTAGTAGCAGTAGTAGCAGTAGTAGTAGTAGTACAGCAGAAGCAGTAGTAGTAGTAGTAGTAGTAGTAGTAGTAGCAGCAGCAGCAGCAGCAGTAGTAGCAGTAGCGGTGGTGGCAGTGGTAGTGGTTGTGGTAGCGGTATCAGTAGTTGTAGTTGTTGTTGTTTTACTTGTATACTTGTATTCGTTAACTATCCGTTTTCTCAGTTATTCAATCAAAGTGAACCTTTCGTTTCTAATTACCACAAGTACATTGACAGGTACATTGACACGTACAGTGTCGGACATGTACATTGACATTGACACGTTTAGTAAGTTTCAACATGGTAGGTTTTTATTCATGAATGTCCATGTTGAAACTTACTAAACCTGTCAATGTACTTCCAGTCATCTGTACTTGTCAATGTACTTGTACTGTCACTTCTTGTCATAGTTAAGTACACTATTTTCACAATAGCTACTTTTTTAGTAACACGTGTATGGAACAATTTTTTTTTTTGCGATTTTATTGTACCTGAAGAAGGCTGGTAGTAGCCAGCCGAGATATCCTACTAAACCAATAAAGGTTACGTTGTATCGGGTGTACTTCATTTTTGGTATCACTGTCTTTTTTAGCCCACTAGATTAATTTGATCCAACGCGTACATACAGGATTGCTGCTCCATGTTGCTCGTTAATTTGTGTGCCATTCCGGAGCTATCCCCACCTCTTCTTTAAGTAACATGGTGGTTTAGGAATTGGTTTAGCATAGGAGGTCTTCGCAAGTCGCAACGTCGTACCCAGGAACTATGGGTTGGGTAGTTTGCACGAATTGCCGGCTTTGTTGGCAAGAAATGTGCAATGACTACTTTTACATTCTGAAACGCAATGTGCAAAAATAACACTGAGCCGTAATTTTGCATAATTTTCATTCATGGAGTGAGAATTGAACTGTGATTTTGTAGGTACCAGCTGTAACTGTAGCGTAAACTGTGTCAGAGCCTTCAATCCGAAACTCCCTAAATGTCATGGCTATTGAACATTCACAAAACGAACACACAGTGACGCATCAAGGGCTAAAGCTGTATTTGTCTTTGCCTTTTCTATTTTGAAATAATCCAGTGCCTATAAACTAAAAAAAAAAGAAATAACTAAATCCAAGCTACCACTCTATGGCTTTTGAAGTATCAAGTACAATTTGCCATTCAGGGCCTTACCATAAAAAATCGGAATTTAACGTGCAGGGATTTGTGAATTTGTCGCGGGCGGATCGCTTAGGCCGGTCGAATCTCAGACTGCCTATACATATTTCGATGATGTCCGCAGTTGCCTAGCAACAAAACCAAATCCCACTACCGCTGGTAATTGCGCATTCTCATATTTATTCATTGCTAATATTCACTACATGCTGACATGTTTGTTTATTCATCATCTGTGTACAACTGTTTACTGGACCACTTTCTGATACAAATGAGGGACATTCAACGAGTGGCTGGGGATGGGAGGGATTTACCACCTAATCTCCACAGCGTGAACGCCAGACGAGCTTTGCGAAGTTCTGCGAGTCACGTGTTTCTAGTTAATTGATTAACATTGTTTTTAGTCCCAATAAATTTAAGGACGGTGCCTCCTTTTGTTACTACCCACACGTTCTGCGCATCTCGAGTCTGGTGCGCGTTTCTCGAAATCCCCGAAAACTTTTCGGTGGCGAAAAACCATTTGTGAAAATATGAAACACTTACTCTACAAAGTTGTTATTTTGACATGTCTTTAAGATAAGAAATCTATAAGACCCTTTAACTTATGGCAACGTTTTCTGCTTTGTAACATTTTTGTTTTAAAGATACAGTGTAAATTATCTTGCCAAAATTGGCCCAAAAAGTTTTGGGGCTGTCAAGAAATTAAAAACACGCCTGGTCCGAGATATTCAAGTTTCTTACGGAATTTGCCTGCTAATACAAAGGTATTTTGCGCGGTTTATGTCTATGTGGAAAAATCAGATCTTAGCAAGGGCTGCCAGAATCCTAAACGAAAATTGGGGGTAGCCATGCGTTTTTCAGAGATAATTGAGCTTAAATTCAGAAAGAAATTACCACATATTCTTTGTATTTTAAAGCATTTTAGAATTATAGTTGCTTAATTATCTCCGAAAAATGCATTTTTTTTTCAACTTTTTCGTTTTAGATTCCAATGACCCTTGCTAAGATCTACTCAGTTCCTCCCACATTCATAACCTTTGCAAAAATACCTCTTTATTAGGAGGCACCCTCTTTAAAAAACATCGGAAATCGAATAAGGCGATCTTTACTGAAGTCCTTGTGTACATGTTGTATTTAGAATTCACCCATAAAAAGGTACAAAAAATAAAAAGAATCCGGTAATTATCATACGAAAATGGAAAGTAGGCAAGTGGAGTCGAAACTTGCTTCAAAAAGTTGCAGCAAAGTCTCGTCATTTTACGCGCTCTGCATGCTCTCTGATGTTGTCACTTTAAAATCACAGACAAATTGCGATGGAATCGCACCCAAAGTCGCTTTATTATACCAACTCAGGCCTAACATTTCCTCAAGGCAATAAGATAAACTAAGTCCTAAGCATAAGATATTATGCATCGAAACTTATAAAAATGACTAGAATGTATAGTTAACCTTTCTGTTGATTCCGTCTAAAAACTTAATCAACTTATTGCATAGTTGATATATATGCATAGATATATGGTCCTATTAAAATACTGTCCGAGTCCGTTGTACTATGAAATACAAACACGTGTTTAGCGATTACTCAGTTACGGTTGGGTTCACACTACACCGGATGGTCAGGCGGATAAAAAAAAAAATACCGGGGATAGGACGTCTGTTCGGACAAGAGAAAAACCATTTTGCTTGCGTGATTTTCGTGCTAGAATCATGCTGCACCAAACATCTGAATAGCGGATACGTTTACCAGTCAACGTCAATTGAAAGTAAATGTTACCAAGAGCACCGAGTCTCAGTGGTGATCGCCTGACTTGGGAGCTTTTGTCCTGAAGATCGATGGTTGAAATCCTGATACTTATCATCGCGTTACGTCCCAAAGATATATGTATGGGATTTGCTCCAGGAAGAAACCTGCATGCAAGCCTGGTAACACTCAAAGTTTAACAAAAGAAAACAATGGAATTAGTGTGTAATAGTGAGTAATAGTTAGTATCTGTTTCACTGGTTAAGTAAAATTACTCTTATGCATGGTGTCACAATAATTCTCCTCTGAAGTCTCAAACAACTGTTTTTTTATTGGTACTGACCTACAAGGACTCGAGTATCCTCCAATTAATTGCAGTTGTAGTGCATATTTAAAAAAGAAATCAAAAGTCCTACAGGGTCAATAACGAACCCCTATAGGTATAACTGATGCAACATTGCCAACTGTTCTAGGGCAGACCTCTGTTATTTCGAAGTCTTAAAGAAAAGTGAAAATTGTTCGAGATGAAGGAGAATCGAGATAACGAGGGTGCTGTCATTTTTAACAACAACAATAGCTTTATTTGCATGACTATAGGTTATTACAGTATTGCAAAAGCATACAACTCAACAAAAAGAACTTATAATGTAATAATTATATATGGAGATAAGAATTAAGTTACATCAGTCTGAATTGATGATAAATTATTGCGAAAATTTAAGCATGATAGAATGAATCTCATCAATTGAATGCTTACAACACAATTATCAGAATTCATTAATTCTTTTGTAGCTTCCAATGTAGACAATCGTTTTATAAATAGTAGGTGATACTCTAGTTTCCTGTAAAATCTGTCTCTAAAAATTGAGTATTTAGGACAGTGAAAAAGTAAGTGAATTTCATCCTCAATTTGATTAGATCGGCAAGTAGGGCAAAGTCTATTAACTCTCGGGATTTGACTATCTCTACCAGTTTCAATCATTACCTATTCTGAATTTCACTAATTCTCTCCTTTCATTTAACTTGCTTGTAAGTTCTAAAAAAGAAGGTGTGTATTCGTTTTTAAAAGTGTTATAAAATTCTAGTTTCTTTGACTGTTGAATAGAATGTTGCCAGTTTAGGATATATTTGTGTTACATTAGGCTTATATAGTGTTTGATCTTAGATTTATTTAAGACATTGGGGTCAAAATCAGGCAAATTATAGTATTCAGACATCCTTATAACACTAGAGTAGAAACTACTTTTAACAAAACTGAACAATGGTACAAACTGACATTAGTTCTTGCAGTCTTCCTTTCATGTAATACAGACCATTCATGCTGTTTATTACTTCTAATCAGCGTTCTATTTTATAAACTTAGATGATATTCGGTAAGTTAGCCACTGTAAAGGCAATCAAAGGATTAAGAATCAAGTTCTTTTTTCTCGTTAAAAAATGACCAATTTAATATACGTCAGGATTTTGTGCAACGTTGTCTTCTGTGATAATTAAGCAGCATACACTAATAATACACTGTCGTTCGAATTGCGATGTGTCAACTTCGGCAACTAGAAGGAGGTCGCGGGGAACTCGAGATTATCTAGCTCCAAATAGGCAAAAGTAAAATGATTAAAAATTGTTAGCAAATCCAAGGTAAACGGGTTTCAGTCCTAGACATCAAACAAGTGAGTCTGCTTGCAGGATAGTTAGTAGTTAGCGTCAGTTGCAATCTCATTACATGGGGTAAATGTAGGCATATCACGGGAAAACTGCTGTTAAAACTGCTGGTGTTTACTGGCATACAAGTTATGAGCCTCAATCTGAAACAAAGGAATTCGAAACTACTGCTTGGTTTGAGTAATTAGCAAGGTTGGTTTCATCAAAACCCACCGAGTTCTACCTTGTATTTGTCTTCACCTGAGCCGTTATTAAGAATGATGACAACAAATTTGTTCCGCTAAATTTTTACAGGCCACTCTCTCTGCATCACACAAAGCATCGTACAAAACTTCATAAGTAGCACCAGAACCTTCTTTCTCCTTCCAGTACGTCAACATGTGATACGCCTTTTCGTCCAATTCTTCATGTTGTTTATGATATCCACTTATCTTTGCTTCATCGACCTTCAGGCGACGCCCCAGTTTCTTCCATTTATCCCCGACGAGTTTTCCAGATAGCAACTGTAGGTCTTTATCTGAAACTTTGCCCGCCTTTACTGCAATAGAAAAAATATATCTTACAAGTTAACCATAAGAAAGGTAGAGCAAATGTAAATATTTCTGCAGTCTCGAAGCTTTATCGCGCGCGAGAGGGCCGCCATTATTTTAAATCTCCACGAATCACGAAAATTTTCTTTTATTCACCAGCTTACTTTCTGGCCGATGAAGCATATACACAAAATATCAATAATAATGCCTTTCATGGCACGAGAACTTCCTGTTGTCGAGGTTGAACCGTGCTCCAGCGCAGAAGAACCTGTCAAGAGAAATACAGCAAGACTTATTTGTAGCCGTCTTGTCTAAGCATTTATTTAACGAAATTGTCTCGAAACTGTGCGATTAGAGAAACAAAAACCGAGGACTTTAAATCAGGTTCAATTTCTGAGCACTGTCCACATTGTAGTGCAGAAAAATATATATAAATATGAGAGAGGCATTTGCAGCCGCCGCTAGCTCACGGTGTTTCGGTAAGGGTGTGGTCTGTAGAGCTAATGGTCCGACAAAACCTTTACTAGAATAAACAAAGATTGAGACACTGAGACATTGTTTTCATGGTTACAGTAAAAGAAATAATCTCAGACTTGCTTGGATTAATAGATTGTAGTCTCTTTAAGTCTCTCAATACTCGGCTAAGACGCTCCAAATCCGACGGCCATCGCCAAGTGTTGCCTTATGATACAGGAATACTTCCTGAATTGTTAGCTAAAGTCTATTTGTGAACTATATCTAATGACACCATTGGCCACGAGCTTTCTGACATACAGCAGTGTACACATCTAACAGCACGCTGTGATTACTTATCGCTGGGCAGACGATGAAGAGAAAAGAAATTAAACTTGTAAACTTGCATAAGCTGTAAAATTTCTGTAGATGTAAGGTAACTTCCCGACACTTTCGGGGTCAGTGCACATTTTTCGGATACTCGTTACTCGGTACTTTCGAGTCGTCAAACGTGCATGTGCACGATTCACACATTCACGTAAAGAAGCGACAAATGAGAAAACAGACGTACATCACAAGGTAACAAGAAAGACATTATTTGAGATTATTTACGAGTATAAGACTACAGATGATCTGTGAAAAGAGAAATTGATAGTAAAGAGTATAGATCACGATAAATAACCCTATAAAAAAACTATAAACAACCATTTACCTCCATAATGAGGCCAACTTCGGAACACCATGGAATCACTGAGAATATTAGCCGTTAGAGAGGCTGCCATTATACTTGCGAAAAGTCTCCCACGAATCCTTTACTGATTCGTCTTCATCTGCGTAGTGCGAGACACCTTTAATGATAATCCACTCGACTTCCAGATCATGTGCTGCAGTGTACAGACCTAAACCGCAGAAGGAAGCCTTGGTTAGACATGCATTCTGTGTGTGCTGGATGGGGAGGGGGACTGGGTCACAGGTTCGATTTGGATAATATAGTGAACTTGTGGAGCCACGATGGTAAAACCGGATCCGGGTGAAGAAAATTGCAGATCTTCTGCTCCTTTGATTGTTTCTATTTCTGAAAGTTATTATTTTCTCTGCAAACGTATTTCATGTGCAAATTAATTTCCGTGATTCTTTTCGATGGGAAAACCATGGCAGGTAACTCGCAGTTATGATCCTCCAGTCATGATTCGCCAGCGATGGAAATTTGAGTATCAAATTTGCGTAGGAGATGACTTTTTGACCAAGGGTGAATCATGGTCGGCGAAACATGTTTTTCAAAAAAAATTGCTGGTCTGCACATACTGAGCAGTGAAATTAGCTGCGAGTTTGCTTGAATTATTGCGCTCTTTCAACTACAGTAGGCAATTTTTCTACTGTGGCCGATCGAGAACTATCTAGGAGCTAAATTCGCATGCAGGGATGACGCTCAAGTTCTGAGAGAAAAAAATCCTTATAAATTGTCAAAAACTACAGGAGGAATGGTCCACTGCTGCCTCAGCTAATACTGAGTTTATTAACTGTGCTTAATTTTTTAGTTGTACTCAAATTTTTGCATCAGTTTCACAAGTGAGACTCTTCACAAAGAGGGAAACAGGTTAGAGAGAAGATTGGGGTGGGGGCTGATATCTGGTAGGGGGGTGGAAGCTGAAATAAAAGATTTTTTGTGAGATTTAAGACATGGAGAAATTTTTAAAGTCAATTTAACTCCTTCTGCGTTAAAATCACTGCCAACCTGGCTTTAAAGTGTTGTGAATTCCTTACCTTCGCCGTCCATTTCAATAGCGATTGCTTCAGGGAATCGACTGAGGAGTTCTTTACACCGCTCTGAGCTTGCCACCTCCGCTGGGCCACTAAGAATCACGCCATCACGGGGTACTGCCACCTTCAGTTGACTTGGATCTTTCAAGGGAGCCACCCAGCCCTCACCAGCACTTCGTATGAGGTTCAAAAGATGCTTGTTCAGTGGAACACTAACGCTACGTTCCCGAGTACCACTTGCCAAGACTTTGGTGGGGTCATACGGTATTAATTTCGCCGAGACAACCACGTCTCCTTGTTCAGCTTCTCACAAAAAACAGCTTTGGGTCTTAGTAATTCCACCGCATTTTTCACAACAACTACAGAACCGCCCGGAACTGTAGAGCCCTTATTGCATTTAATTAAAGCAATTCTCAGCCACGTCGTTTGATCGTCACCCAAAACACCGAAATACACATATCCAAGATCTTTGTGACAACTCTTATAGAAACCCGGCTTTAGATGAGAAAGGCAGCTTAAAAATTCACAGTCCTCGACCGTCAGTAATAGAATATCGGTCGGGAGGTGGACATCATTCCAATCCACTGAACTTTTCGGAAGCTTCTGTTTCTCCAGGACGGTAACTGTTACTTCTGGAGGCTTGCTTGTGCTGACCATTTTTTGAAACTGTTTCGTCGGCCCCTTTCCTTGGATATAAATGGAATATTGTTAAATGAAATAAAACAACCTTTCTTTCACATTAAATTTCGATAACGGCAAAGAAGCTAATAAATGAATGAATGAATGAATGAATGAATGAATGAATGAATGAATGAATGAATGAATGAATGAATGAATGAATGAATGAATGAATGAATGAATGAATGGATGGATGGATGGATGGATGGATGGATGGATGGATGGATGGATGGATGGATGGATGGATGGATGGATGGATGGATGGATGGATGGATGGATGGATGGATGGATGGATGGATGGATGGATGGATGGATGGATGGATGGATGGATGGACGGATGCATGGATGGATGGATGGATGGATGGATGGATGGATGGATGGATGGATGGATGGGAATTAGCAAGGGCACATCCACAAGGTGGTTCTTCGTCCACTTTATCCATGTCAAATTGGAATTTAGAAAGAACTGTTTTTGAGGAGAGGGATTGAAATCGGAGTACCCTGAGAAAAACCCCTCCTGGCAAGAACGAGAACCAACGTGCAACAGGAGACTTATTGGGAGGAGCGTTGCGTGAGGACCCTAAGAACGGCTGCGTGACAAACATAGCAGGCTGACGACACTGATACTTCAACAGAGCAGGGCTGTTCTCTCAGGAGACTAAGGCCTGTTTCACAGAACTTTCGAAAACATTTCGGGGCCCAGAAAGTCACATTAAGATTTATATTAGAATATTTACTCATACAAGTGTTTTTAGTCCATTGACATTATGATTGTTTTATATTCTGTAGATTTGTTTAGAAGTTGTAAATTACACAATTCTGCCCTCGAGCAGAAAAATACTTTTGTGAATATAAAAGTTTCAATCATTCACTTTCACATTCATTCACTCGAAACTGACTGCCGCACTGACTACATCATCAAACAAGACTTAGCTGAGCAATCACCTTTATGCTGAGCAATAATCATTATCTGACCTTTTCTGAATGTGTTCAGCAAAGAAATTTAGAAGCATTCCTGTGAAATGCTAAATTTTGGTCGGTCATTCAGTGAGCTCAGGGCTCGCTAATCCGGGCCGAGTCGCCCACCTGGATCACAAATGGTGCTACGTAATACTTTGTGGATCGCCTGACGCTGGAAGAGCTTACTCATTAAAAGAAAGTCTCAAGAAATACCCACTTTTTTCACATACTTAGCATACAAGTTTAATGCACTGAAGTTTATGGCACTGGGAAAGCGAGAGATGCGCGAAATGCCTGTCTATTTGCAGCCGAGAAGAACTGAAAATGGAACTCTTTTATACGACAAAATAATTTCGTTTCCATGTATTGACTTCCGGTGACAAAATTTATTCTTTGGTTTTCAATAGCAAACGCTTTAGAAAGTAAGGGGAACGTCCACAAAACTAACAACTAATTTCCCTAGAATAAATAAATCACTGTACCTAAGTTCCAATGAAGAATCCAAAACTAGTAAGGTGATGAGCAATAGAGCGAAATCGTATCCACATTTGCCTCTGAACGACGTTGTCTTGATCGAGTCCGGGGAAGGAAGAATTATTGCGTCGCTTCCCGCAACTACTGTTGTCTTGGTAACTACTCTGTCCTTAGTTTTCCTTTTCAGTCTGTAAATTTTAAGCTCTTAATTAGAATGCGAACCAAAAAGCGAAGAAAAGGCCACACAAACAGTTGAAACCGGAGTACAGTGAAACACTCTTTTAAGCTCGAAAAATATGACGCAACAATACACCGGAAGTCGTCCGGGAAAAAACCCTTTCAATTTCGTAAACCTTCGTTTCCGCTTCCGGGAATTAGAAAAATGTATGAATAAATTGAATATTCAGATTTGAACGATTGACCAAAAATTCGTGATTTTAGTTCTGCGTGCCTCTGTTGATCTGTTATTGAACCTGGAATGTGTTCGTTATATTGGAGATTTCGTTATAGCGAAACATTTAAATCACACAGTGGTATATTAACCTTCGATGGCTTGTAGGATGATAAGGGACTTCGTTATCCTGGGGTTCTATAATAAATATTTCGGGGTTCTACAGTACGTTCGAGTTTAAGCTGGCTGGTTAATTAAGGATCAAGCTCGAAAATATAGCATTTAATGCCAGGCAGCTTGGAGCATAATTTCGGATAATTTATCTGCTGCGTTCAACGTCTGTATAAGTATATACTGTAATGATTAAGGGAAATTTACTGACCTACATCTTTCTTGGTCTACTTGTGGCCCAGATTTCGTGAGACACACAAACTGAGCAACACGCATTTGCAATTACGGCCGTATTTTGGCCCTGATAGTACGTTTGTTTGTCTTGCGTCTTTGGTGTAACCAAGCGCTTCCTTTTTTCCTAGAATCATTGATGACGTCAATTCGGGTCATCCCTGGCGACCATGTTCCAGCAACTCGCTGTAAAGCAAACATTGAAAATTTCTTCCTGTCACGTTCGGTTGCCATTCCATGGGTCATTCCATTTAATATCCACACCCGCCCGATGGAAGAGATTTTCTGAGGGAGTCCTTGAACGTCATTTCTGAGGGAGTCACTGCGTCGGCGCCTTTGATCTTTTAAATATTTCCGAGGGGTTTGGAAAAAGTTGCCTTTTTTCTGAGGGGAAAAGAAAATTTAGGCAATTTCTGAAGAGGGGGGGGGGGGGGGGCACGTGTCGGCACTTTTGATCTTTGATCCTTAGGGGGTAAATTTTGATTGACCTCTTCCATGGGGGGGGGGGTGCGGATATAAAATGGAATGGCCCCATTCAACACTATCTATACTGTTGGAACGTTTGGTTTGATTTCCACCGAGACTTGACAATTGCTGTTACTACCAGAAAAGCCTTACAGAGTTTTCCATACTAAGGTATGATATTTATTTAGGATTAGTCAACAGCTTCGCGCTGAGTGAATGCAGTCAGTTGTTTTTCAGCACTAGAACGTACCTTTCAATATGTCAACCAAAAGCCTCCTTTAATTTTCAAAAGCTTGTTCAGAAAGAACGATGCGTTTTCCATTCTAAGGGATCTTCTACATCTTTCCGTTGTAAAACAGTTTCACAATAGCCTCTAAATCGGGTTAACCGTCAACCGTCAACCGTCAAACGGCCAAACAACCGCTAACCATTTAAAAAGTAATTTTACCGTCAGTAAGACTCAAACTAGGCTCGCTCTCCAGCCGTTTTGTGCGCCCGCGTTGGGAGGAGGATGAACCGGACTCCCTCAACGGCTGGAAATCGAGCCTAGACCCAAACCAGAGACCCTCATTTGACAATCTATCTTAGCAAGTAGAGACCTTCAATGTGCCATCACTGACGTGATAGATCTCCCTCCATCGCCGCCCCACTAAACTGAACAATTGTGTACTTAACTAAGATAACAGGTCACGATAGCTTCTTCTCCTTTTTCTTTTTTCTTTTTTTTTTCATTTTTCGACTAATCAAAGGGAGCAAAAGTTTATTTCTAATAGTTATACTCCAAGCACTTGATTTGTTCTCCTCTTGGCTTAAATTTTTACTCCAACGTTTAAGGCAACAGCGAAGTATATTAATATTAATAGCGTGATCTTGGTGCAATCGACGTAAAAAACGATCAGACTCAGGGCAATGGTTTGTTATGATACCTACCTAGGGGGAATTTCACAGTAATTTTTCGCTGTTTGTTTGCATTATCAACAAACCAAGCCCAGCAGCAACAAAACTTAAATTTTGTCGCTTTTCACTGATGATCATCGTTCTCTGAACCATGTTCTGTTTTAACCTTTTCACTCCCAAGAGTACCTAAAGTCAAAATTCAAGATGAATCCCAAATTTCATTTTGCAAAATACTTAAATATAAATAGTACCATGTGAAAGAACTGCTGACAAGGTTTAATTTGAATGGTAGCACCATAGGATTTCCTCCAGAGTCAAAAGTTAGAACCACCTTAATGTCTCCATAACTGACTTTGGGAGTGAAAGGGTTAAAGGTTGATATCATGATCAGTCGTATATAATGACAAATTCAGTAATGGTTCGCGTAAGAAGGAAAGGGGCGTAATGCAGGGCTTGCGCACTGGCAACTCCTCTTAATTGAATTAATTAATTAATTTCCAAGGCTCTGATTGGTCGAAAAGTTTATTTTTCCGATTTTTCCTCGATAAAACCCGATTTTTACCGAAGTATATGCCTTTTATGGCTGAATACCCATTCCCGTACGAAAATGTCCAGCCCGACAAGAGCCTGACTCTGGCCTGACTTTCTAGCCAGACACCAGCCGGACAAGAGCAGAAAATACGCGAACCAGACAGAGCAGGAAAGAGCGTGACACGAGCAGGTCGTGGAACCTGAAAATTAGCGGGAACTAGCAAGACAAGAGCCTGACATTTAAATCTCCTTACTAGGGCTCACGAGAGCATAACAAGAAGCGGACAAGAGCGTGACATTAGCCTGACATGTAATACTTGGAACCGCAAAATTGTCCAGCCCTAGTCCAGCCTGAATCCCGCTGAATAAAACTGTAAACCGTTCAAAATTTTCAAACTACAATAACAGACGTACATTGTGGAGTCTATAAAGTGTTTTAACGGCTAGTACAGTCTGCATTCGCACAAGACATAATTATTGCAATGAAACACTTCAGTATATGCCTTAATAAAACCATTTATTCTTTTCTTTGATAGGTAGATACAGTCAATGTTCATGAAATTATAGAAAGTACGGCAAGATGTTTCCGATGCCGTAGTCCGGTGAGGATGAATGTTCGATAAAAATTGTACGCCTTTGAGATAATTGCAAATCAGTTGGAAATAAAGCGAGCCTAATATTTCTAATTATTCTTTTGGCGATTAGCGTTCACATACAAACATAAACTTAATTCCATTGACTTCTTTCTCCTACAAGAAAATTTGAGCAAATTCTTGGTTTCCTTTTTGACAGACTAACAAAAATTTAACACTGTAAAACACCTATACACCTAACGAGTCCAAAACTCAGGTTTTCATAAAGCAGAAACTCGTTTTTTCAATGGGTGTGGGAAAAATGCGAGTTGTGGAGTTGCGAGTTGCGAGTTGCAGTTGCGAGTTGCGAGTTGCGAGTTGCCAGCGGCGAGTTGCCAGTTGCGATGGAAAATAGTGTAGATTCCTCATCAGTATTCTCAAAATTGTAGATGATACTCTTGGGAAAAGTATCATATCCTTTTTTGTCTTCTTTTTAAGACGAATTTTTTCTCAGTTTCTTTCCGAAATTTTTTTTAAACATCTCAAGTTCCTCCTGTTCTTTCTCCCTCTTTTTTCTTTAACTATATGTTGGCGCTACTCGCAGTTTAACGAATGTGTGAGAGAATGTGTTGTGTTGTGCTTTTAGTAATGTTGGTCAAGTTACTTTTATTTTGCCGGGTTCTCAACTGAACCGATCGTATGGATTGCAAAGTAAATGGAAACAGCGATATATTTTCCAATTCTTTACATACACAAGGACGCTCAACTCAATCGAAACCTGTATTTACGACTTGACCTCAAAACATATTCTGCTGTTAAATTACTGACAGCGTAACAAAGTTAATCAATCGGAGACGCACTCCACTAAAAAGACGATAGTCGAGTACAAAGAAAAAAGTTCCTTGCAACTTTGGTAAATAAAAGCTCTGCAGAAACTTGAACAATGTTTAGTTAAACTCATCGCTATTGATGAGCTTGGGAGCTAGTGCTTTAAAGTTTAGTGGGGGGCCAACTGCAAGCAGCAGAGAGGAGGTATCCATGGCAACCCTGGAAGCGGGAACCACCCCAAGAGCAGCCACTGACACTGACACCGTCACACTGAGTAAACTCAGTGGAGATACTTACCTGTGGTAATACCTACCTGACACAGAAAAATACCTACGATACTGCCCGCCACTCCACAGGGAGGGTGGGGAGGGAGCGAGAATCTGCAGCGAATCACAGTTGATCCAAGGACGATCAGCAAGCAACAATTTGCGAAGCAAGCAATGCAAGAATGCAAAGGCAACACTAACCACGAACACAAAAGAGGCCCTGCAAAGCCCCGAGGGCCGCCCCGTGGGTCACGTGCTGCAACGGCGGAGACCGCTGGCCAGCTCCGCTCAAGTTTAACTTTGCCTAAATGAATTTAACTACGTAAGTATTTAGCCACATTAAACGTCACAATTTGGTAAAATCAATTCATAAGCGGTCCACCTTAAGCGAAACCCCAACCGGTCAGGAAAACAATCACAATGTTCTCTTTCATAGTGGGTCATAACCAGTCCAGCCATGTATGAAAGAAACAGGTTGGAACTGGTTAACACCAACACAGAACCTGTTTCATGTTCATGAGAAAATATGAAACTGTAAGCGAAAGCGATATTTGTTGAATTCTAATTCAAAAATCTAAGATGTAATTCTTCAGAATTAACGTTCACCCAGTGCACTCCACAAGATTTCCGTTGTGGTGAATACTTTAGATATACATCGTTCAGGCAAAGGCGAAATTTGGCTAATGCAGGGTTCGACATCTCCGCTAGCCCGGTCGCCCGAGGCGAGTTAAACGAGTAGAAAATTTCTCGTTGATTATTTTTTAATGTACCGTTAAAACTCATTCCACTGGAACTGCATTGTGAAGTTGTTTTTATTGTAGCTGGGAGCTGTCCTAAAACAAAACAGGCGCAAAACCTGTATCAATTTCACTCAGTCTTTTCCACAGTCACTACACGTACTCGACTTGGTAACCACACAACCTCCAGGTTTTATTACCAGGTTACTAAGGGTGCATTCTTTTGGGACTATTCTGACTATTCTTATTCCGGTTTAGGAATAACAGAATACGCGGAATTTCAACTTCGAAAAGAAGGCTCCTTCTGAAAACGGAATACCCATGGCGGAGGTGACCTGAGAACCACTATGTCTGCACACGCGAGGGCGGCCCGTAGGATTTCCCACGAAAAATTTCCCAAAATAACACTTATTCTGCCTATTCTGAGTAAGCCGTATTCCTTTCATTCTGTTCATTCTGCTATCGGGAGCAGAATGAACGGAATGATGTTCCGTTCATTCCGAAAACGGAATCGCTCCCAAAAGAACACAGATACCGTCTATTCCGAGTATTCCTATTCCGGAATAGTCCCAAAAGAACGCGCCCTAAGTTAGGCGAGATAGCACAAAAAGCTTCTAAAAGTATCCTAGAAGTTATGCACCAGTCAATGTAAACCCCCGCACCCCCCCGGCCGGGACATAGCGGGGCATTTGCCGGGGATTTTCCGTGATTTGACAGGAGAAAGGGCCGCGGGTATCGGGGAATTTGACGACTTTTGCATCATTCCAAGAATCAGCCGGGGACTGGATCGGGGCATTTTCCAATCTTTCCAAGATCAGCCGGGGACTGGACCGGTGCCTTTTCCACCGAGGTGGACTGGGACTAGAATCGTAAATCCAGCAAGATGGCCGCCACTGCTGATGCGAAGAAGGTGAGAATCTTTTGATTTTAATCAGCTTACATCCTTGGCTAAATGTGCCATCCATCTTTGAGGTCGTTATAATGATGCAAAGTAGAGTTTCATTATTCTGTTGTTTATGAACAAAAGCCCAATTATACCAGTATTTTGTACCTGTAAGTACAACTTCAAAGCTCGTTATATCATTTATACAAATTTATTTATATACTAGGTGCTTGTTGAGTTTGGTGAAAGAAGACAGGTTTTATCCATCACTTGTGATGATCTGGACGTGCTATTGCAAAATGTTAAAGATGCATTTGGAGTGGTCTCAGCAGGATCCCTTTATATAATTCAAAAATTTGATCGAGAGTAGGAAGATTGGATTGATGTAACTGCTGCTTCCTCAATTGTCAATAGAGATAAGCTTAAACTGAAGTGTATCAAAGAAAACTGTGAGGTAAGCTTTATACGTTTGTACGAATTTATTTAGATATGACAAAGCAGTTGGTAACTTACTTTTAATTTTTTATAAACCTCCTGTTACAAAATCATATTTGTGGTATTGTAATCCATTTCTATCACCAATTTATACCAATCTATTTTTGTGTTGACTAAGGTAGAATAAACGCATTATTTTTACACTAGTGACCTGCCAGTAATCTAGGGTTTTAGGTATGATTTGCAATTAGATTTTACCATGTGACATACATCAGCTATGCATGTTTTTGCAAGCAAGTGGCCCTATTCTGTACAATAGTATTTGCTGAAGTTCCATGACAGCTGAAGTATATTTAAACTGTTTTTGTTAGTTGTTCGCTTATTTCTATTAAATTTTTTCCACAATTTTGACTTGCAAGCAGGTGGATTGTACTCGAAATTTGTGAATGTTGAAGCTCCAAATGAAGTTTGAAGCATTTGTATTAACCTGTGTCTACTACCTTTTTCACTTGTCTCTTTTTCTGCTAAAGTACTGTCTAATTTATTTTTGCCCAAAAAGAGCAGGGCATTTGAGGGGGGTCATTAACTCCGATTAGAGCAAACAAATGGCCTGCTGGTGCGGGGCATTTGACAACTTTTGCAGTGAGCTCCAGGCAAATGCCCCGCTATGTCCCGGCCGGGGGGGGGGGGGGGTGCGGGGGTTAACATTGACTGGTGCATTACAAGGTTTGTTAAAATTTAAACATTTCTACAGCTTAGCTTCGAATTTTGGACCTGCTTTACCTAACACTCGCAAACGTTTATGTAACGTTTCACTCGTTCGGTAAGACAAATATAAGACTTATTTCTGTTCTTTAGATTTGATTTACGATAATGGGCTTAAAGCTTGCAGCAAATACCCAGCAGTCGCTTAGCTAATAAAGCTATTAAGATCCTTCACAGTCTTAAGCTCTGCTGCCAGGATAAAGGTGATATGGGTCAAGAAAGAGTTAGACCCGGCAGTCTAACTCTTATTGATTCAGTAAGGAATCTGGGCGACTGAAATGTGCCGTGGGCTTGTAGATTTTTGAAGATCACTTGCCCGGTGGCTAGTGACTCAACTCAACAGATATCGAACCCTGCTAATGTCGTAGAATTTGGTCTGAGAGAAACAAAACTTCCACTATGATATGTGAATGTAGCCGACATAACACAATGAAATAAAGACTTTCGTCCATAAGTTCTGTGGCTTTTACTTTTAATAAAAACGCAACCAAGCCAAATGGTTGCTCTCCATCAGATTTGTTTTTTTAATTCTCTCACCCATTCGTTACTACGAGTAGCGCCAACATAAAGAAACATTCGAAGGTGCACCCTCAAATGCAATAAGAACGAAATCAGTAAGAATAAACAAAGGGGGGGAAGAACAACAGGGAGGAACTTCAAATGGTTTAAAATGTCCGGGAAGAAACGAGATTGAAATTCAGCCTTAAAATGAGACAAAATAGGATACGATACTTTCCCAGCACCAATTTACAATTTTGAGAACGCAGTCAAATAATACTGTTGAGGAACTGAATCTGCAACTCGCAACTCGCAACTTGCAACTCCACAACTCACAGATTACCCAGTCCCTTTTTCAACCTAAGGGGCCAATAACATGGCAAATTTCAGCCCAGGCTGAAATTTCTGTCTTAAAAAGACGTTTGCGATTACATGAAAAGAGTTTCAGCCCAGGCTGAATCTCAGGCCGGGCGGAAAAACCTCATGTAATCGCATCCAAATTTCAGCCCGGGCCAAAATATGAACTTGGGCATGCGCACCTCTTTAGTTGTGCACAAAAAAAAAGCATGTAAAATGTTTTCCTGCACATCTTCCTGCCCAATTTGAAACATTGCACCCGGGATGAAATTCGCCATGTAATCACAACAAAATTTCAGCCTGGTGGGCAGTCCGAAATTTCAGCCCAGGCTGAAATTCGCCATGTAATCGGCCTCTAAATAACAGTTACACTGTGGTAAGAAAATTTGATGCCGCACAAGTCAACGTGGTTCTGCCTTTCAAGATTGTGGATAAAACCCTAAATAAACCTATGTATTTTGATCACTCTCCTTTGGTACTGTTTATTGTGCTACACAAGGTGGTTTTAACTTTAATTTTTCTATCTGGAGACAAGCAACTGAAACCTCCATTCAATGAAAGCTACTGAACAACACTTTTATTACTGTTATAAACTGTCTCTTCCCTAGTGCTGGTTCTTATGGTTCTGTTTTGCCATTAATATTTTAATGAATAATCTCACTTTTTGTACTCAACAATCATGCATAAAATTATGCATTAATATTCTGTAAGACAAGTGTACCTGAAGAAAATGAATTGTCTCAATCTTGTCCATGCTTTTTTCCAGATCTGATTCTGTGTACAGCATATCTTCTGTGGCAATGTTACTGATAAAAATAAGAAGAAATTAAAATAACTTACCAGTCACTAGCCAGATTACTGGCAGTTTGGTGTACATGTACATGTACATGTACATGTAATGGTTAATGCATTGGTGTTTTGATCGGAAGGTTGTAAGGTCAGGACTTTGAGACAGGTCCCTGCATCACACTGTTTCCTTTACAAGAAATTTTCTTCAATATTACCTCTCCAACCCATCCAGGAGAAGGATGTGTGCATGTACATACAGTATTATATAGATGTAGCAATGGGTGTAGTAATTATCAACAACACTTTAAATACTGTGAAAGCCCTGATGCCATTACCAGCTATTAGTGCTTCTGGATTATTGGATTCTTTAATGCATTGAATTGTACCACAGACTTAACCTTGTACCCACACACCTTATGTCTATCAGCATACAGTATAAAAATTTGGCATGCCTCGTGAGATTGTAAATTTAGATCACAAATTTCTCCAATGCACAGAAAAAAGGATGGGGGAGGGGAGTATTTACAAGGGGTACATGCAATGCTAAAAAAGGAAACAGTTTTCTAGTCTAAACTTTCTCAAAAATTTTGAGCCCTTTAAGCCCTTAACAGTTAGTTAACAGTAATATAAGTGCTACTAATTTTTCATTCCCTAGTTGAAAGCTATCTCTGAAACAGCCATGTACTCACCTAACTTTGACATAATCTGACAGTAACCACCTAAATGTGAAAAACAGGAAAGAAAACAGAAGATAGCAGTTGTTTCCTCTACAAAATTTTCCACAGAAGCATTCTGAAACCACTATCAAATTCTAGTGCTATTTACATGTATTGTTGAATCAAAGAGAAAAAAAAACACTACTGTCATAGTTTGTTATGTAATACACTTCTTGTATGCGCATGCGCAGAGAGTGCTGGACTCTCGGCATGCTCGGATATAAATAAACACGTATTATTGTGCCATCGCTATTCTTCCTTCGTGAATCAAAATTACAACATGGTGCCAGGAGCGGGATTATACTGTTAGTGCTTTCACTCAAGCGAACTCCGAAACCAGGTCGGTTTTTTTTTTGTCCTCGTTCGACCCGTTGAAACACCACATTTTCTACACCACAGGAAGACAAGATGGCGGAACTTGCCGGGCTGCCAACTCCGCGCATGGATTGGTCTTCGACTGACGCGCCGCAAGCACTCAAAAAATTCAAGAACCTATGCCAGCTATACTTCTCCGGTCCGCTAAAGGTTAAAAGCGAGGAAGAGCAAGTGAGTTACCTTCTGATTTGGTCCGGTGAAGAAGGCATCGAGCTGGTCTCCACGTGGACGCTAACAGCTGACGACAAGAAGAAATTTAGCACATATTGGGAAAAGTTCGAAGAGTACGTGGCGCCGCGAAGCAACTTCAGACTAGCACGCTACAAACTCCGCACCCTAAAACAGGAACCTGGTGAATCCGTAGATTCATTCCTAAAAAAAGTCCGTATCCTCGTAACTGAATGCAAGTACACGAATCCTGACGAACACATTATTGATGCCCTGATTTTCGGGTCCAACAACCCGCGCGTCCAGTCAAAGCTTCTTGAATACGACTCCACCCTGACTCTCAACAAAGCTGTAAGCATAGCACGGATGCAAGAGGCAACCAGCAACCAATTACAAGACATCAGAGGTAGCCAAACTACCACGATTGATGCCCTGAAACAACGTGGCCGAAACCCGAGGCACAGGGATCCCAACACGAACACTCTACCAGCAAAGGGAACCCAAGACGCCAAATGCGGCAACTGTGGCACATTCCACAACCCACCAAGAAGATCATGTCCAGCATATGGGACAAGATGTGAAAGCTGTGGCAAGCTTGGCCACTGGAAGTCTGTTTGTCGTTCCCGCCCAAGAACAAGAGCTGGCCAAGTGCAACCCAAGGACATCCAACACAAGCAGCAACAGGGAATACACGCTCTAGACACCACTGACCCTGACAACGAATTCCCAACAGCACCGAGCAGCACTTCGCACATGCAAGACACCCCACAGCTGTACTTCCACTCCCTGTACATAGGCAGCGTCTCGGCAACTGACACTCAAGCCCTGATACAGATAGGAGTGGATGTGGGTCAAAGCACGATGCCTGTACTGTGCAAGATCGACACGGGAGCTGAAGGAAACGTCATTCCTGTAAACACATACAAACAGCTGCATCCCCAGTCTGCATGCAGCTCAGATGGTGCACCCTTAGGTCTGGCCTCTTCAGACACAACCATCACAGCCTTTGGTGGTCATATTATACAGCACTATGGCACTTGCGAGCTTCGCTTATCACATGGCGGTCACTCCAAACCGTATCCATTCCACGTCGTGAACACGACCGGACCGACGATCCTGGGGCTACCCACCTGCCGGGATTTGAGACTCGTCACTCTTAACTACAGTCTGACCACTGCTAAACAGGACCCCTCGGCAGCACAGAGGCAAAGGAGGAGCTTCTTTGCCAGTATCAGGACTGCTTTGAGGGCATCGGCTGTTTCAAAGGAGAGTTTCATATTACCTTGGACCCCGCAGTCCCACCAGTCATTCACCCCCCACGGCGAGTACCTGAAGCACTGCGTGAGCCACTCATAACCAAAGTAGATGAACCTACTGACTGGGTTAACTCGTTGGTCTGTGTTACCAAGAGCAATGGCACACTCCGACTGTGTCTCGACCCCAAAGACCTCAATCGTGCCATCAAGCGGCCACACCACCGCACTCCAACACTGGAAGATATCCTACCAAAGTTGAGTGGCGCAAGATACTTCTCTATTGTGGATGCCCGCAGTGGATACTGGAATATCAAACTTGACTATGAAAGTTCACTGTGCACCACTTTTAATTCACCACACGGCAGATACCGATTCTTGAGGCTTCCCTTCGGCCTAATCTGCGCCCAGGACATCTTCCAGAAGAAAGTAGACGAAGCATTTGGTGACCTCCCCGGTGTCACTGGTATCGCTGACGATATAGTTATCTACGGCCGTGACCTCAGTGACCATGATGCAAATCTGAGAGCTGTCATGGAGCGTGCACATGAAACCGGCCTTCGCTTCAATGCTGACAAATGCAAGATAAGGTGTACTGAAATACCCTTCTTCGGCAATATCATCAGCGCCAGCGGCCTTAAACCAGACCCACAGAAGATTGAAGCGATCACCAACATGGATCCTTCACCGAGCCTGGCTGACCTCCAAACCTTTCTCGGTATGGTGCAATTTCTCAGCCGATTCGTACCGCAACTAGCATCCTTATCAGCCTGCCTCTGGGACCTGACCAAGAAGGACAGCGAGTTCCAGTGGGGCCCAGAACACCAGTTGGCCGTAGACAAAGTCAAGCAAGCAGTCACATCTGCCAATTCGCTTAAATACTTTGACAGCACAAAGCCAGTCACCATCCAAGTAGACGCCTCCACATGTGGCCTCGGTACAATGCTCTTTCAGGATCAAGGTCCTATCGAGTATAGAAGCAAACTTCTCACTGAGACAGAAGCTCGCTATTCTAACATTGAAAGAGAAATGCTCGCTGTCGTACATGGCCTGGAGAAATTTCACTACTTTGCTTATGGCCGACATGTAACTGTGGAAACAGACCACAAGCCATTAGAATCGATCTTCAAGAAACACATCTCATCTGCCCCACCGCGCATCGCGAGAATGATGCTTAGGATCCAGAAATATGATGTGGAAATAAAGTATGTCCCAGGAAAGGACATTCCAGTAGCCGACGCGTTGTCTCGAGTCAGCCCATGCCCAGGCGACACCATCGACGGGCTGGACGTGTCAGTCCATGAATTACATCTCCACCTAAATGCTACCCCAACAAGGATCAACCAAATTAAAGAGGAAACAGCTAAGGATGAAGTTCTTCTCTCACTACGCGCAGTCATCACACAAGGCTGGCCTGATACAAGATCAGAATGTCCACCACACCCACATGCGTATTGGAATTACCGCGATGAATTAACTGTCGCTGATGGCATTATCCTAAAGGGCACACGAATCCTTGTCCCTAAAAGTCTGCACGCTGATGTGTTGCAACAGTTACACTATGCACACCAAGGCGCAGAAAAATGCAAACTCCGTGCCAAAGGATCAGTATTCTGGGCCAACATAAATCACGACATTGAAGAGATGGTCAAGCGCTGTGCCCCCTGCCAACACAATCAGAACATGAATGTAAAGGAGCCCCTCATGCCCCACGATGTTCCTCAGAAGCCATGGCACACACTAGGATCTGACCTGTTCTTCTGGAACAACTCACCCTACTTACTAGTGTCTGACTACTACAGCAAATTCCCTCTGGTGAGGAAGCTGAACGATATCCGATCGGACACGACAATCGCCCACTTGAAATCCATATTTGAGGAGCACGGCATCCCAAGCAAACTCATCACTGGCAATGACACTCAGTTTACCTCTACGTTGTTCCAAAAGTTCAGCAATGCATATGGCTTCGTACATGTCACGACCAGCCCCTACTTTTCACAGGCCAACGGCTTCATCGAGAGAACTGTGCAAATAGGGAAAGGCCTCCTACAGAAATGCAAAGAATCTGGTTCTGATCCTCACCTCGCCATGTTGTGTCTGCGTAGCACCCCTCTTGACCACAATATTCCATCACCAGCAGAGCTCTTGAACTCAAGAGTGTACCAAACCAACTTACCGGCAATCTCTAAACCAAGCCTATCCCTGTCTGCTGATGGTGATATCAATGCAAAGCTTCAAACAAGACAAGAGAAACAAAAGTCACAGTCTGACAAAACGTCCAAGCACCTCCCCGTGATTCGTCCTGATGACCCAGTGCGTGTCCTCAACCCGCATAGCCACAAATGGGAACCTGGCATTGTCAAGTGTCACGCGGAGACTCCCCGCTCATACGTCGTTGACATGGCAGATGGTAGCACCCGCAGACGTAACCGCAGCCACATTCGCCCTACAGGAGAAAACATCACCTTCCACGAAAGCAGCGACATGGATACCGCAGAGCCCACACCGAGTTTAAACGAGGATTCTCCACTTACATCCCTAACAACCTGCCCTCAAACTGTAGCAGGGGGTATGGACAGAGAGGCTACCCTCCGGCGATCTTCCAGGGCGATTAAACCGCCCGACAAGCTGAACTTATGAACTGAAACTCTGATTAAACTGATTGAGCTGATGTTGTTAAATTCATTTTATTAACTGAGTTACTGTTGCAGCTACTAGCGTTAGTGAAAGACATTTTCTGACGTTTATTGAACAATGGACATGGCATATTTCAACATGTTACGTTAGGTTCCATTTTCTAGGCATCACTCGCTGTGCTTGTTCAGAAAGAGGAGGATGTCATAGTTTGTTATGTAATACACTTCTTGTATGCGCATGCACAGAGAGTGCTGGACTCTCGGCACGCTCGGATATAAATAAACACGTATTATTGTGCCATCGCTATTCTTTCTTCGTGAATCAAAATTACAACAACTACATGTACCTTTCTTTTAGGATTAGTTTAATAAATGGAATAAGCACATTCACCTGTAAATTGCTTTTGTCGCATGTGTCATAAATACTCTTCCTTTAAAGGTAGTCTGCATAAAAAAAGAAAAATATATGTTTACTTGTATTTAATCACTCTAACGGAGTAGGCGTGTACATGTACATGTATATACTGCTTGCTACATGTGGTTATAATGTACTTAGAGATAAAATTATTGTAAATGTCATGAATCAGTCAAATAACAATTATTGTTGCTGTTTCTGTTGTTGATGGATGTAGCTACGTACATGTATGAAATACTGGCAGAAGCAGTTAAATTCATTATTTTAACCAAGTTTAAAGTAATAGCTATGATCATGGTGTTTTTGCCAGTGATCGAGCATTTCACCCTTTCTACTTACTAATGTGTAACACTTGAGGGTATGACATCTTTGGGCAAGTAAAGACAAACATACAAGTTATGTGTACTCTGTTTTTCAACAAAAAATCTACTTGAAGCAGCAGTGTCACCGGGTTTTGCTGTTTCAGGTCAAAACTCTGCTAGAATCACTACATGATCAGACTTGATAGCTTTACTGATACACAAAATGCCTGGGAAAAACTACGAAGTAAATATCTACAGTAATGAGTTTTAGTTGGGAGAGCAAACCAAAACAACTTTTTCACAATTCTTTGAAAACACAGATTCAGAACTTGAAAAAAATTAGCCAATTTCTTCAAGTTGCAATCCATTTCCATCCTTGCCATCTGCAGCAACAGAGGACAGTAAATAGTTTCAGTACTACAGTAATATAGCCTTTGGTGACATAACTAGACAATTATTTTGGGACTTCCATTAACGCAAAGGTTTTTTAGCTTTTTAAAATAATACTAAAATACCGTGACAGTGCCCCTTTAAATTTGATCCTTTTACTAATGGTACAATCATTGGTAATGTAAAAACCAATCTTCAGGAGAGGAGGACAGGACACAGCATACATGTACATGTATCCAAACAGCCAGGAGTTAGAAATGGAATTTTAATTAAAAGGACTTCAAAATGAAATACTTTACATGTATAAATACAGCTTTATCAGTACATGGTACGTCACTCACTCACTCATCCTCAAAGGCCTCAAAAACTTTTACATTTTATGTACCTTTTCTAAAAATCATGGAAGAGCACCACAATGATCCAAGTGAAAGCTAAAAAACAAGGAAAACTATAATGGTTAGTTGACTTTTGTTCCATTAACAATATACATGTACATGTACATGTAATACGACTATACAGGTACACTGTAAGGCATAACCTTTATCTCCCAGTCCAGCTGCTCGGATACCAGCTTTGAAAAGGACGCCTTGGAAGACAACAAGTAAAAAGAACAGAGAATATTCCAATCAATGCTGAATTACTTTACAATAACCTTTTCACTTACTGGCTGACAAGAAGAAGGTCAATTTCTGCAGTGTCAATTTCATCAAGGAAAAGAAGTGATTCCAATCCAGACATTCCAGGATGAATAGCACAATCCAACTGAAAGCCAATGAATAAATAAATAAATAAATAAATCATTAAAAAATAAATAAAGGAAACAATATTATGGTAGTTTAATAATAAGAGACTTCTTTCAGATTCAACCAAATTGAGATACTGATGGCTTGATGCAGAATTTCATTGTTAGCACTATTCCTCACGGCAATTTATATTATAAAACCACTCCAATGAACTTTATTTATAATTACACCATTTGGGACGCAGTGGTGTAGTGGTTAGCACGTTGGACAGGTTGGTAGTTCGACGTCCAGTCCCTGCCATCATGTTGTTTCCTTAGACAAGAAACTTTACCCCACATTGTCTCTCTCCCCACAGGTGTATAAAATGGGTGCCAGTGACATACTGCTGGGGGTAACCCTGCAATCGACTGGCATCCCATCCAGGGGGGAGTAGCATACTCACAGTTGCTTCATGCTACAAAAAATGCGGGATAAGCTGCAGCCATGTGGGCCTACTTGGCTTGTGTGCGACTTTACCTTTACACAAAAAGGTTGACAATACTAACTGTGCTCATAACTTGATTTGCAGCTATGGGTGGCCTGGGTGCTCTAACATAAGCTTACATACCATCACTTTCTTTCCTTTGAATTCTAGGATGTGACATGATCTACCAACTTCTTGTCCAGAACCCCTAAAGAAAGAAAAAAAGTACATGTACACGGAATCAGCAATTTCATTACATTATAGAGAAAGTGGTAAAAACTGCCCACAAAAGATTGGTTCCATGACAAAGATACAAAACAAAAATTAGAGAACATATACAGTATTTTGTATAATGCATGAAAATGAGTGCATAATCGGGAGAACGCCACTATATTCTAAATAAATTTGTTGTACTCAGCCAAGGGATGTCACAGAACTCGTGGAAACAAAGTAAGCTTCATGCTCTACACAAGTCAAACGTCGCTTTACCCGTGCAGAAAATGAAGCACGTTGTTTGTATAAAGCATGAAGTTATTTGAGCATGTGAGCAATGATTTGCGTGGGAGAAACGATGCTCCCCAAAACCAGTTGTGTTAATCGATTTAGGTAGAGCAAAAGGAAAAATACACTTACAATGGAGTTATCCTCAGCAAGTCACTCTCCTCTGGCGGAATATTTGACTCAGGTTTTCTTTTCACTGCGCCCGCCATTTTGATTCTGATAGTTCTTAGCTGCGCCCGCGATTACGAGAGGTCGTGTAAGATTCATGAACTGTCCCATTTTTGGGGGCGCGAAAAGTGTATCAGAACCACAGGCTCCCCACAATAGATGCCATTTGGCTCTGGGTGTATACTCTGATAACGTCAAAAATAAAGCGGCGGACAAAGAAGAACGCTACGAGTCGCAAGCGAGCAGCGTGGCTGATGCTTTTTCCACGTTTTGACGCCCTCTGTGCATTATCAGAGCATACACGCAAGGCCAAATGGAATCTACCGGCTGTACTTGTTTTCCGCTGAAAATTAGGAATGTTTTGTAAAAATCTTCGTAGTGATGATTTGCGCGTGCAGAACTTTGAAGCTCATTGTGTCATTCGTGCTTCTTTACTCAATTCACAAACTCCCCCCAGAGCAACCAGAACGCGTGTCTGTCTCTGGCCATTGTATAAATACGTTGTATTATTAAGATCCCCTCTCGCAGAAAAAAGCTAAGCTTAGGACTACAGTGCTGTCGATATTGTCTATCGACTCGATGCTGCACACAAAAGAAAACGTCACGAAACGAACAACGTTCGATGAAGTCGACAACTTTAAGTTTTATGTTTTTTCTTTTCTCAACCAAAATGTGGGTTCCTGTGTCAGAACATCAAACTGGGATTTCCGTGGGGACGATGTTCAAAGCTTCGTCTTAATAGGAGGGTGCTAATGGGGTTAGCAGTTAACTGACAATTGGCAAAAAAATTTGTAGTTAACTGATATTTGGCCAAAAAATTAGAAGTTCACTGATAAATTGAAAGTCAACAGTTAACTGACATTTTATTAGTTATATTGAATACGACTGTTGATGTTTTAAAAGCAACAAGGATTTTCTTAACGGCGAGGCTATTTCGTGACATTTACCTGTCACGCTGCATGATCTGGTAACGATACTCACTGTCATTTGAGTCACTTCCGATGCCAAAGTGCCAGCCACGAGGGAGCGTAATTGGACCTTGATCTTCGTGATGGCTTTGAGTGGCGTGGTCAAAGTAGCCTGCGTGGCAGGCGCGGAAAGGGGATGGAAAAGGGGAGACATTATTCGTGAGCGCGGAGGAAGCGGGAGGAAGGGAGAGGAAGGGAGTCATGCAGGCCTTCCAGCCCCATATTATAACTATGTTGAATGTAAATTGAGAAACACAAATTTCGAGTACTTAGGGTGGCCGAACACAGTTTTCTTGTACCTATATGTTATTCGTCGTTATTTTCAAGCCACTGGCAAGTGGGAGGCCAAAATTGGCACGATGCAAAATCAGCTAAAAAAGGTTATATTTTGATCTGTTTTATTGGACTAAGTACCGTTGCCATGGCAACATAACTGATAATAAACCAGCATTAAATAATGGGTCTGATTTATTTTCAGAAAATCCAGTCGTTAAACCTTTTTTCCATAATTTACCTCTCGGAAACTCAGAAAAATACTGCCCTATTGACACTGGTCTGGTGAAATTTTGACGGAAAGATCTTCCGTAATTTTGTGTTTTGCATTTCAACGTTTTCTGAACATGTCCGCTGTCGGATTGCAATTTTTGTGTACAGGCGAGTTATGCGTGTTCTGAACTATTGTTCTACCAAATTTCAATAAATTCTAAGGAGCGGCTCCGTAGAAATCAGCGAATTTCCACTAAACCATGCAGTCACAATTTTCTGGTTAACTGCGCAAGCGTTGCATTTGACAGGGTCTCGATCTTTCTCTATCCATACAAACGATCCCAGAAAGGCAGGGTCGAATTGTATTACCATTTAATACATTGAAAAACAAACGTTTTTTACACATAACAAACTGTTTGATTGTTAAAACGGAATACAAGTAATTCTGACCAATCACGATTTTGGCAAAAGTAAATACGCCTGAAACAATGACCTGGTAGTGGGCGCGCCCTCTTTATTCCTCTCGCGCTCCGCGCTCGTTTTCGCCCTGGCGAATAATTTCAACCCCTTTTCCCTCCCCTTTCCGCGCCTGCCACGCAGGCTATCGCCATCTCGATAAAATCTTAGCTTAAGTTATTCTAAGTTTTTATCGAGATGATGATAAAGGGTCGACATTCGAACGACACAGAGGTCGCGTGCCGTTTGACTTGGCGAAACGCAATTCAATGGACATAGTATTGAAACATTTGACAAATTTTATGGGAATTTTACAACAAGCGGTAAAGTTTGGACTCGGTGCGTTTGACTTGAAGCTTATCCGATTAGATAAATGACTGTCCAGCACGCGAACATGCGTTGACCTCGTTTGGCCTGATTTAGATCACATCAACAATTGATTACGGATCAGAATGACAGACCCTCTGGGCAGACTAAGCAACTAAACAAAAACGGCTTTCTCATCTGTCTCAATAGTTCGGACTGTCTTTCTCTTTCATTGTGAGTAAGATTTCTGACTTGATTTTTTTTTTTTTTTTTTTTTACAATTATTTTCATGTCTAGAAGTTGTAATTTATTTATTGATTGAGTAAGGTCCACCCCTAAGGATGACTGACGTACTGAAGTGAGGAAAAGTTCGGGTTATGATGCTATAATTTTCGATGTAAGAAAAGGAAAGTTAATAGCTAACTACAATTAGTAGTTAACTGACAATTGGCCGAAAAATTAGTAGTTAACTGACATTTGGCCGAAAAATTAGTAGTTAACTGACAGTTGGGTTCCCCCATTAGCACCCTCTAATAACCCAGAAACAAGGAAAATAGCTCGCAGCCTAGGGTGTAAATGATTTTGAATTTGGAAATTTTTGATTTGAAATCAGCCTCCTTCTCTAATAGGGGCTCCCATTCCAGTCCTGGGTACTGAAATCAACAAACCTGTGCCTCCCCCCCCCCTCCCCCCACTCCTTCTAGTAGGAATATTTCTTACAAAAATTTAACGACCCACAAACCAATACAGAGAACTCCATGTCTTCAATTTATTGATATTTTACTTTATAGGTACACTTAGAGTTTCTCGTACTGTTTTCCAGACTAAAACTTTACTCCACACTGTCTATTTCCCAACTCAGGGAGATAATATAATTCAGGAGATAATATAATTCTGTGATAATATAATTCTGTGATTGACAAGCATTCTCAGTATAAAGCGGGGTGGGGGGGGGGGAGTACTATTATACTTAGTTACTTCATACTAGGCCGTGTGGGCAGCTTGCACTCAATTTTAGACCTTTTTTTTTTTTTCACAAAAAGAATTTTAAACGTCCGCAACGAGAATGTCCTTTCAGAATGTAATATGGAGACACTTGATATAATTCTTCCTATTCAATCGTAGACTTCAAATTCAACAACGACATTTAGCCCCTCCGGGCTGGAAGGTCAAAAATTTTCCTAAGAGCTAAGTTTTCGTTCGTTGTTGTTGTTCTTTCTTTTCCTTTTTTTTCACTTATTATATAAATTATTACAGGGAACAAACACAAGGGATAGAGAGTCATCTCCGAGCCTGGCTTGAAGTAAGTGATGTAACAGTAAGGCACGTGAATTGAGTTCTCCTCCCCGCAACTTGAAGTTTTCTTAGAAACTCAACACTACTTTTTCTGTTTAAATGAGTGTCAGGCTACCGTTATCGAATCCTAAGATAAGTTGAGCTAAGTTACTTGACGATGGCGTAGCATTCCAATCGCGGGGGGTGGGGGGGGGGGGAAGAGGCGGGAGAAGTAATGAAAGTTCCTGTATTAGGGTCTCAATGGGGTTAACTGTCACTTGTTATTAATAGCGTGAAAGATAGGGTGAAAGAGAGGGTCTAAACACATCAAGATTATACACAGCAAATGTGTTCCGCTAAACCCCTACAATCAACGAAAGGATGACACAAGGCGTCGTATATTGTTTGATAAGTGGCGGCAGAACCTTCTTTTTGCTTCCAATCCATCAGCATATTGAACGCTTTGTCAAACAATTTGTCATAGTCTCTATCAAAGGCAATTAGCATTGCTCTGTCGAATCCAAGGCGACGTCCCAGCGCGTCCCATTTATCTGCAATTTTCAAGGATAGCTCCTCTAATTCGTCGTTTGAAGGTCTTCCTAGCTTGACTGCAGTAACAAGAGAAAAGGGATAGAGTTAGATCCAGTGAAGAACTAGAATACTACTACTGACATTAGTTTGCAGTTGTTCATACGGATGAGGAACGTGCGGAGGAGGGCTTGTACTTTTATTGGTTGTCTGATAGCGCTAGACTTGCTCAAAGTCGTCAATTTGCCGTTTGACTCAGAAGCGGTACAAAATTCATATCGGCTGACTGTGGAACAGGCGAATTTCGGCATGCCATGAATAAATTCGTGGGAGGATGGATGAGTGCATGGTTTAGTTCGTGGATTCATCTCGGCAGTAAAGGTGGGTGTAGGTACGAAACTGCGATAACACGAGGATTGTCTATTGATACTGGCGTTATGATTTGCACCCTGCACAAATTCTAGTGTGAAAAATCAACGGTGCGCAGATAACTTTTTAAGGTGATGTTGCAGGAAACCTTTTTTTAACGACGATCATTGGTTAAAATCATAAACAGAAAATGACCTGCCGCCAGGACAATTCTCAATGCAAAAGTTTCTTGCAGGCAACATGTGGAGTTGAAGGCAGTTTAAAAATCCACACAAGTTATATATTTGCGGCCGTCTTGAGTAATCCCACACCTGCTGACGTTTCGACGAGCAAAACATGAAGGTCTCATGGCGGACAAACAACAGACAAAACGAGGGCTTATCGGATCGAGTCTGACATCTACTGACAGTTTGAGTTGAGTCCTTACGTTATGAGGCCGACATCACCTGAAAAAAACTCTACTTAGCAATCTGGTCAAAGAATGTGCTATAATCTTGACTCTAGGGCCTCCGTACAGATTTCATACGTAACAACGTCTTGAAACTTTGAAAGTAACAATACATTACTTCTAACATTGCACGCTGCAGGACCCAAGGGACTAGCGGATGGTAATGCCCGCGGTGGCTGTTCATGTGGTCGTTGCTCTGCATATCCACCTGAAAAGATACAATCCCAAGCAGTCACCATTTTGTTCACATTAATGATCGTTTTTCAACGTAAAGTCTGCACCGGTTGCGCTAAAGTGTTCATAGAGGTGACATGGCAGCAGGGGTAGTCCTCAGACATATCGCCAGTGGTCCAGAGCACCACAACTATAGCGGATACGGGATAGATTTCTCTGTCACTAAAAATCGTCAGCATTTTGGGATTTTTATAAGTACTGTATGTATAACTAGCTTAAGGTAGGGCACAGTGGCCTCAGATGACGTTTGGAATTGTTGTCCTTGCATAAAGATATTTCCATTGGAGGAAGTTTGCAACTTTCTCAATAACCCCTCGGACTGTCGAAAGAGTTCAACACTGACAATGTGGGTAACGAGATCCGCGCCTGTGAATGATGGCTGGTTCATTACAAGTTAGATTACCGAATAAAGAAGCAACAAAGGTTTTATTTGGAGACGATGAAAGAGAAAAGAAATTTAACTTGTAAACTTGCATAAGATGTAAAATTTCTGTAGATGTAAGGTAACAATTCCCGACACTTCAGGAGTCAGTGTACATTTTTCGGATACTCGTTACTCGGTACTTTCGAGTCGTCAAACGTGCATGTGCACGATTCACACATTCAAGTAAAGAAGCGACAAATGCGAAAATAGACGTACATCACAAGGTAACAAGAAAGGCATTATTTGGGATTATTTACGAGTATAAGACTACAGACTACCTGTGAAAAGAGAAATTGATAGTAAAGGGTATAGATCACGATAAATAACCCTATAAAAAAAAACTATAAATAACCATTTACCTCCATAATGAGGCCAACATCGGAACACCATGGAATCACTGAGAATATTAGCCGTTAGAGAGGCTGCCATTATACTTGCGAAAAGTCTCCAAGAATCCTTCACTGATTCGTCTTCATCTGCGTAGTGCGAGACACCTTTAATGATAATCCACTCGACTTCCAGATCATGTGCTGCAGTGTACAGACCTAAACCGAAGAAGCAAGCCTTGGTTAGACATGCATTCTTTGTGTGCTGGATGGGGGGGGGGGGGGACTGGGTCACAGGTTCGATTTGGATAATATAGTGAACTTGTGGAGCCACGATGGTAAAACCGGATCCGGGTGAAGAAAATTGCAGATCTTCTGCTCCTTCTTGTTTCTATTTCTGAAAGTTATTATTTTCTCTGCAAACGTATTTCATGTGCAAATTAATTTCCGTGATTCTTTTCGATGGGAAAACCATGGCAGGTAACTCGCAATTATGATCCTCCAGTCATGATTCGCCAGCGATGGAAATTTGAGTATCAAATTTGCGTAGGAGATGACTTTTTGACTGAGGGTGAATCATGGTCGGCGAAACATGTTTTTCAAAAAAAAAATTGCTGGTCTGCACATACTGAGCAGTGAAATTAGCTGCGAGTTTGCTTGAATTATTGCGCTTTTTCAACTACAGTAGGCAATTTTTCTACTGTGGCCGATCGAGAACTATCTAGGAGCTAAATTCGCATGCAGGGATGACGCTCAAGTTCTGAAAGAAAAAAATCCTTATAAATTGTCGAAAACTACAGGAGGAATGGTCCACTGCTGCCTCAGCTAATACTGAGTTAATTAACTGCGCTTAATTTTTTAGTTGTACTCAAATTTTCGCATCAATTTCACAAGTGAGACTCTTTACAAAGAGGGAAACAGGTTAGAGAGAAGATTGGGGTGGGGGCTGATAACTGTTAGGGGGGTGGAAGCTGAAATAAAAGATTTTTTGTGAGATTTAAAACATGGAGAAATTTTTTAAGTCAATTTAACTCCTTCTGCATTAAAATCACTGCCAACCTGGCTTTAAACTGTTGTGTCAATTCCTTACCTTCACCTTCCATTTCAATAGCGATTGCTTCAGGGAATCGACTGAGGAGGTCTTTACACCGCTCCGAGCTTGCCACCTCCTCTGGGCCACTTAGAATCACGCCATCACGATGTACTGTCACCTCCAGTTGTCTTGGATCTTTCAAGGGAGCCTCCCAGCCCTCACCAGCACTTCGTATGAGGTTCAAAAGATGCTTGTTCAGTGGAACACTAACGCCACGTTCCTGAGTACCACTTGCCAAGACTTTGGTGGGGGCATACGTTATTAATTTCGCCGAGACAACCACGTCTCCTAGTTTAGCTTCTCTCCCTTTCAGGCTACTACAATGCCCCACACAAAAAACAGCTTTGGGTCTTAGTAATTCCACGGCATTTTTCACAACAACTACAGAACCGCCCGGAACTGAAGAGCCCTTATTGCATTTAATTAAAGCAATTCTCAGCCACGTCGTTTGATCGTCACCCAAAACACCGAAATACACATATCCAAGATCTTTGTGACAACTCTTATAGAAACCCGGCTTTAGATGAGAAAGGCAGCTTAAAAATTCACAGTCCTCGACCGTCAGTAATAGAATATCGATCGGGAGGTGGACATCATTCCAATCCACTGAACTTTTCGGAAGTTTCTGTTTCTTCAGGACGGTAACTGTTACTTCTGGAGGCTTGCTTGTGCTGACCATTTTTTGAAACTGTTTCGTCGGCCCCTTTCCTTGGATATAAATGGAATATTGTTAAATGAAATAAAACACCTTTCTTTCACATTAAATCTCGAATGAATGAATGAATGAATGAATGAATGAATGAATGAATGAATGAATGAATGAATGAATGAATGAATGAATGAATGAATGAATGAATGAATGAATGAATGAATGAATGAATGAATGAATGAATGAATGAATGAATGAATGAATGAATGGAGGGAGGGAGGAGCGTTGCGTGACTACCCTAAGAACGGCTGCGTGACAAACATAGCAGCAAGGCTGACGACACTGATGACTAAGGCCTGTTTCACAGAACTTTCGAAGACATCTCGGGGCCCAGATTTATTTTAGAATATTTACTCATACAAGTGTTTGTAGTCCATTGACATTATAATGATTATTTTATATTCTGTAGATTTGTTTAAAAGTTGTAAATTACACAATTCTTCCCTCGAGCTGAAAATACTTTTGTGAATATAAAAGTTTCAATCATTCACTTTCACATTCATTCACTCGAAACTGACTGCCGCACTGACTACATCATGAAACAAGACTTAGCTGAGTAATCATCTTTATGCTGAGCAATAATCATTATCTGACCTTTTCTGAATGTGTTCAGCAGGGAAATTTAGAAGCATCCGTGTGAAATGCTAAATTTTGGTCAGTCATTCAGTGATTTCAGGGCTTGCTAATCCGGGCCGAGTTGCTCACCTGGATCCCGAATGGTGCTACGTAAAACTTTGTGGATCGCCTGACGCTGGAAGAGCTTTACCCATTAAAAGAAAGTCTCAAGGAGATGCGCGGAATGTCTGTATATTTGCAGCCGAGAAGAACTGAAAATGGAACTCTTTTATTCGACAAAATAATTTCAAAAGAAAGTCTCAAGAAATACCTACTTTTTTCACATACTTAGCATACAAGTTTAATACAATGAAGTTAATGGCACTGGGAAAGCGGGAGATACGCGAAATGCCTGTCTATTTGCAGCCGAGAAGAACTTGAAATGGAACTCTTTTATACGACAAAATAGTTTGAACGTTTCCATGTAATGACTTCCGGTGACAAAATTTATTCTTTGATTTGCAGTAGCAAACGCTTTAGAAAGTAAGGGCAACGTCCACAAGAATAACAACTAATTTCCCTAGAATCACTGTACCTTATGTTCCAATGAAGAATCCAAATCTAGCGACAATAGAGCGAAATCCTAACCACATTTGCCTCTGAACGTCAGCTAACGTCGTTGCCTTGAGTCCGGGGAAGGAAGAATTATTGCACCGATTCGCGCAACTACTGCTGTAAAATTTAAAGCTCTTCATTAACAGTGCGAACCAAAAAGCGAAGAAAAGCCCATACAAACAGTTGAAACTGGAGTACACTGTGAACCACTCTTTTATAAAGCTCGACAAATACGACGCAACAATACACCGGAAGTCGTCCTAGGGAAAAAACCCTTTCAATTTCGCGAACCTTCGTTTCCACTTCCAGGAATTAGAAAAATGTCTGAAGAAATTGGAATACTGCCGCAAATTAAACAGTGTTATGTTGCACCAGTCAGCAATCGTAATCGTGCAAATTGCAATCGATATATCCAGATTCAAATGATTAACCAAAACTTCGTGATTTTGGTTCCGCGTGCCTCTGTTGATCTGTCATTGAACCTTTGGAGATTTCACTATACCGAAACATTAAATCACTCAGTGGTGTAACTTTCTACGGCTTGAAGAATCAGTGGCTTCGGTTACAGCGGGGACTTCGTAGCATTTAATGCCAGGCGGCTTGGAACATAATTTTCGGATAAATTATCTGCTGCGTTCAACGTCTGTTTTAAGTAGATAATGTAATAATTAAAAATTTACTGACCTACATCTCCGGGTCTACTCGTGGCCCAGATTTCGTGAGACACACAAACTGATCAACACGCATTTGCAATTACGGTCGTATTTTGGCGGTAATAGTACATTTGTTTGTCTTGCGTCTTTGGTGCAACCAAGCGTACCTTTTTTGCAGCCGAAAGCAGCTTCCTTTTTTCCTAGAATCGTTGATGACGTCAATTCGGGTCATTCCTGGCGACCCTGTTCCAGCAACTCGCTGTTTCCATTCCATTCAACACTAATTACACCGTTCAAACGTTTGGTTTGATTTCCACCGAGACTTGACAATTGCTGTTACTACCAGAAAAGCCTTACAGAGTTTTCCATACTAAGGTATGATATTTATTTCGGATTAGTCAACAGCCTCAGCGCTGAGTAAACGCAGTCAGTTGTTTTTCAGCTCTAGAACTTACCTTTCAATATGTCAACCAAATGCCTCCTTTAATTTTCGACAGCTTGTTCAGTAAGAACGATGCGTTTTCAGTTCAGTCTAAGGGAACTTCTACATCTTTCCATCAGTATGAAAAGCAACGTCACACGAACAATCTAAACAGCGAGAAATAAATTAAAACCTTCTTTCTCCTAGAAGATACTGTTTCATCAAGATTAACCATAATTAATTAACTCACGACGTCATGTGTGCCCAATATCGTAGTGATAGGAACAAACAATGGATCTTTTAAAATTTATTTTGACTCCACGGTCAAGGGCAAAAAGCTGAAACAAATTTGAATAAATTTGAATAAATCGTTCCTGTTTATGTACTGACACTCTGATTGTTTTCTTCAACTTCCTGTCACATTTATTACCGCAAACGGAGATACTTCATCAGCTCTGCATTAAATAAATAAGTTTGGGCTCTCAAACGAGGCTTTGTGCCTGTAGGAACTGTTATGTTATAATCGGGCGGATCACCCGACATTTCGGTGACGAGGAATAAAGAGAATAACTCCGTGACAGAACGGGTTAAGATAAAATTTTCCTCAATGAACAAATCTATTCACCATTAGTCATGAAAATCTCCTCATATAATCTTGCAGTAAAGTCGAATTGATGTCCGGCTTTGAGTCTGAATGTTATCCCCCCGGGGGGTCCTCCCTTTATTTATCTATATAGGTATGTGCGGCGCCAAAGGGTATTGTTTTTAGCCTTTTTGGTCTGAAATAGGGTGAGGTTTGTGCACTCTGATATGGGATCTGGTATGGTTCTTACAAGAAGTTATCTTTTTATTAATTTCCTTCTCCAAAGAAACTGAGGCTTGATTAACGTTGGAAATTTGAAGCCCTTCTCAAATGTTTACGGAAACGAAATAGGGTTAGGGTCTGGTCTGATATAGGGTATCAAAATTTTGGGTCAGGCTTGAAATAGGGTAGGGAAAATCACATATTTTAGTCTGAAATAGGGTAAGGGTTTCCAGAAGTGCGCCATACACCCCGACCCAAATCTTCGGGAAGTACCCCCCGGGATGTTATCAAGGTTTGCCGCGAACCATGTAGCTACGTTCTGTTCAATTTCCGGTTACGTCACTTGACTATTGGATGCACAAGGTTTCCAAATGCCTTGAATTTCCTATTTGTATGTTTTAGTCTGGTGCACATTTCCTCAGTAGCCCAGTTGGTCTAGGGGGACGCGGGCTCTGGGAACGAGAATGCCCAGGATCCTTAGACTGGGTTTGTCCTGCGCATGCTCGTTGCTGGTCCTGCTCTCTGGGTAACACCCAGGTTAGGGTCTGGAGCAATTTATTAATAATTTCTTAATGAGCAATTGTTCTATTATTAAAGCATTGTGAAAGTTCCAACTCCACCCATGGCTTCTTCCAGCAAAATCAAAGTGGTACTACTTGCGGAGGAGTGGGGATCAAAGAGTGGCGAACTGTCTACTTTCAACACAGAGTTAGCAATAGAATTAGCTAAACATCCCGACGTGCAAGTCTCTGTCTTTCTTCTAAGATGTGACGAGGAAGAGAAGAAAGCAGCTCTAAGTCACAATGTCACTCTCGTACAGGCGAAAAAAAGAACTGGGTTTGATGAACACCAGTGGCTTTGCTTTCCTCCAGTAGACCTCCAAATGGACTTTGTAATTGGTCACGGGGTGGTACTGGGAAGTCAAGCGCAAATTATAAGAGAAAATCGCCAGTGCAAGTGGATTCAGTGCGTGCATTCCGACCCAGAGGAGCTGGGGATGATCCAGGATAACCCAGATGCGTTTTCCAAGGGAGAAAAGAAGCATCGAGATGAAGTGGAGCTCTGTGTCATGGCCGACTTTGTTGTAGCACTGGGGCCAAAGCTGGCAGAAGCTTATCGATCCTACCTTCGCTTTTGCGAGAAAGACCAAAAGGTATTTGTCCTCACACCAGGCATTTTTAGCGAGTTTTTCAATGCACCACAGAGCCAGCAAGATGGGAACAAGTGTCGAGTTTTAGCGTTTGGCCGTGGCGATGCTGACGATTTCTCTTCAAAGGGATTTGACATTGCAGCTAAAGCTGTAGCAAAGCTGGAGAATGTTCATCTGATCTTCGTTGGCGCAAAGCAACAGGAAGAAGTAGCAAGTCGATTGAAAGAATGCAACATTCCTCCAAATCGACTAAGAGTGAGAACTTTTATAGAACTGAGGGAACGTCTAAAACAGCAGTTTTCTGAAGTGGATCTTGCCATAATGCCTTCAAGAACCGAGGGCTTCGGTCTCGCCGCTCTGGAAGCGATGTCAGCAGGTTTGCCTGTTCTTGTAAGTGCCAACTCGGGATTTGGAGAAGCCCTGGAAGAGGTTGACTATGGTTCACCATGTGTGATAGACTCGGAAGATCCTGATGTCTGGTCTGCCGAGATTAAGAAAGTGTGGAACAAAAAAAGGGAACGTCGACTGCGAGAATCGAAAGGCATTCGTGACAACTATGCAGCGACGTACAATTGGACAAAGCAATGCAACGATCTTGTTGAGACGATGAGGAGCATTCGTAATGGTAGGAGTTTTTCTTTTGTCTGTTTGCCTTTTTTTCTGTGTGACACGCAAACTGATCCGGAGATCCGGATCCGGATCAGCAAACTGATCCAGAGATCCGGAGAGCTAATGATGATCACAACATGACTTGACCACAATCCATAAAACGAGTAAATCAACCGTCAGTACGACCAAGATTCATGTGGTCACAGATTCATGTCACACGTGTTTCCAGCTCAGTTGTCTTGACTTTCCTACTGTTTGTTTTGGATGGCAAACATGATAATAAAATGGAACCTTACTTTTTTAAACCCCGCAACTGTCTTCGTGTTTTTTTGCGATTCGAAATTTTAGAGCTAAAGGAGAATGTTCTGTCCTCCAATTAGATTAGTTTAAAGAATAGATACGCACTGAAGAAATTCTTGCCAAAAGTTGGTCAAAGGTACTGAGGAACTAAACAGATTTACACAGAGATGAAGGGATGTCGCCCTTAATTTTCTATAGCTAAGAGGGGAAAATCCACTAAATATTACTTTGAATCGGTGCAGCTCCTTACCAAAAACGGTTTTTTAAATTTTCTTTTAAAAGATTCGCCAAAGCCGCAGCTTAGGAGGAAGTCATCCCGCTCTATTTCAAAAGAAGCTAGGGAAGGTAACATCACTACCATGACGAAAACAATTGTAAAAGGATTAATTAAGAAATGTGTTTGATTAGCCATGAACGTAAGCGTTACATGTATCAACTTTGTGTGACCTTCACACTGTACTATATATGAGGCGCATAAATAGCCTCATACCTGTGAACCCAACGTGAAGGTCTGCCTATTTTTCCAACTTATCCAATACCGGAGGGTCCTCAAAGGGTAAATGAATGGGAGCTGGGATTCGCCTAGATTTGCACTGGGAAAATGGCTTTGGGTTCAGGGACTGGGTAATTGGGTAACCTGATACTGGTCTTGGGAACCAAAAACACCTGCACAGCGTATATAGGAAACGATAAGTAAAAAAAGTGTTAAACATTAACACAAAACCAGCACACTGCGACTGCGAATGCTCTCGCAAGTCACTGATTAAGTTGCAAGAACTAGTCCTGACGTAGAGCCAAAATGACGGTGACTGAAACTTCTCGAACTTCTCGAATATCCACACGAAATCCAGTAAAACATACGGGAAATTCGTAAATTCGAGTTTTCTTTTTCATCGTTTGCCAAAAGAAGTGGACAAAACATTGTTGTAAATGAGTGGACTTCAGGAATCCATATAAAGACGGGGAATGGGATTTGGGGTCAAATCTTGGCCCCTTCAGCTGACTGAAATAGTGAGGGGTTCGGTAACAGTTCTTCCCAGTTCTTCCCCAGTTCTTCAGCACTATCAGACTTAAAATTGACAACAACAAAAATGTGACATCTGTATCAGTTAAAAGCGCAAAAAGGAAGCAATAGTCAGGAACTTCAATTCTCCGCAGAATTCAAGTGCTACTATTAGTCCAATTGACTTTTCCTCTTTTTATCTTTTTAAAGGCGCCGCCACGCCAGGACAAAAAAGAAGAAAATCCTCCTCCGGTGGAAGCACTCAAAGTCCTGAACAATCAGTGACAACTACTGCACACGGTGAAGGTCAGATTCATTAAATAACGCCTTGAAAACTCCAAGTGATGGTTTGGTCTCAGTTATCTAGTTGAATTTTTATCTGTAAATGAAAACTTTTGCCAGTATTGCATTGTGAGCTTTTCACCATGAAGTTCCTAAAACAACTAGAAAACTCCATTACTTCGATCATTCCTACGAACAGTTGTCCAAGATAAAACCTCTTTCAAACTGACAGGCTTGTAAGAGAGAAAAATACACAAAAGTCATTTGAATTGATGCAGCGAGATTATGTTATTTCATGATGATTGGTTATTTCACAAGGTGTCCCAAAGCCGAAGCCTAGGAGGAAGTCATCCCGTTCAGTTTCAGTCGAAGATCAGGAAGGTTAATTATCATTGTCTAAATACGGGAGAATTTGTCCTCCATTCGTTTTTTGCTAAAAACGGCGGCATACAAGAAACTGTAGATTAAGAACCTGCAGGCTATATATGAGAGCCAATTCGGGCAAATAAAGCTGTTTCTTATTTGGAAAATTTAGGAAACTGGAAAACACAGGCTTAGAGCAAAATGCGCTTTGGAGCAGTCTATGCACAATGTAGAGCATCAATCTGATTACCAGTCTACTTTATTAATAATTAGGCCTCACTCTTTCTTGTACGGACCTCCCTTCGTTCGGTCCGTACCAGAAAGCCCTCGGGCAATATTCTCCCAGTACGGCCCTCACGCTCGGTTAATAAGAAGTAAATATACAACTTAATAGTTATTCGTTGTTTTGTTAGATAATAAGCGCGGATATTTTTCGAGTTTCGTAGTAATCTTCCGAGCCTCGCAGGGGGGAGAAAAAATGCCATAATGAGTAAAATCGCCTCGCTTCGTCCTCTTCCCCAGTCTCCCCTCGAATTTTTCCCGCTCTTTCGCTCGCTTTATTTTTCGCTCGCGCTCCACTATCCGAACGCCTGGAACAGGCTAATTATCACCCAAAACACCGAACAAGAGGTTAATTATTCCACTACATTTTGTTTTTGCTTCGTCCTTCTTAAGCAAAAAACCTGCCAAACCGGGATTGTACAGTGTAATACGCTGGCATATTTTGCGCGTTCTCTTGCCCTCAAACGGTGAAATGACGTAACAGTGGAACAATGGTAAATTTTACTTTTTATTATGGCCATTAGCAAGCAGTGTTTACTCCAGGAACACTTTAAGAACATTACAGCCTGATTTCTCACTAGATATCCATATATAAGAGGTGTTTTAGTCTGCGTTTAAAAGGCACGGGTTATTTTACGCATTATGAACCAAGTGCAGCTTTGCTACTCTACTCTGTTTCCCTTAAAATACTTATAAATAAGGGGCATAAATTATGTTAGTTATCTGAGCCCGCCTAATGCATAATATCATGTTTTTGGATTAATAGTCCAACTGACTTTCTTTTCCTTTTAACTTTCTTAAAGGGACTCCACCACGCAAACGAAGGAAATCCTCGTCAGGAGAGGACATTCAAGGTGCAGAGAGATCCCCGCTACCGCCTGTTCACGCTGAGGGTCATATAAGAAGTAACCCTAAGTTAAACCTTGAAAATGCAAAGTGTTGGTTTTGTTTTATCTGACTAGTTTAACCACCATGAAGTCTTGGAAATATTCATAAATTTTTCTTTCCAAAAGAACGTCTATGGAAGAAATGTCCTTTACCTAATGCACCTTGCATCTTCTTGTACCTTCTTTTTTTTTCATTAATGACTATGTGCTTCGTAAGGAGGTCCGGTGTTAGGCTAACTTTCCATCTTTTTAAGTCATGAGTTCGTGCGTTGTCGCGAACTCGCAACCACTCGTATTGATTCATTGATTTATTGATTTATTGATTCATTGATTCATTGATTCATTGATTCATTGATATTATTGATATTAGTAGCAGCTTTATCTTTTACATGTATATACGTAATTCAGCCTCTGGCTGCGATGTTTATACACATAAAGTATTCATTCATTCATTCATTCCATTCACTCACTCACCCACTCACTCACTCACTCACTCATTCATTCATTCATTCATTCATTCATTCATTCATTCATTTGTTCGTTCGTTCGTTCGTTCATTTGTTTTTTTAATTTGTTTATTTATTTACTTATTTATTTATTTATTTATTTATTTATCTATTTATTTATGTAGGAAGAAAGCTTTCACCGGTTTCAGAAACTGACAGGCCTGTACAAGGTTCCAGTGACCCACCAGAGGTCAACATGAGTGTGCCGGAGTGTGAAAATCTCCCTGACGTCTCAGAGCCTTGGGATGACGGCAGGCTTCCGATTGACTTTCTGTTGCTGACGGTGAAGGACTGTGAATTTCTCAGTTGTATTGCCTTTCTGAATGCAGGCTTCTATAAGAGCTATCATGAAGATCTTGGCTTTGTGTACTTTGGGGAGATGGGTAAAGGCAAAGCAACAAACACGAAAATCGCACTGATGAAATGCCACATGGGTTCGTCGGGTCCTGGGGGCTCTACAATTAGTGTTAAAGATGCTGTCACAGTCTTGAATCCCAAAGCTGTGTTTTGTGTGGGTTTTTGTGGTGGCTTAAACCGGAAGAAAGTTAAGCTGGGAGACGTGGTAGTTTCAGCAAAGTTAATAACTTATGCTCTATCCAAAAGCACGGAAGATGGTATTGAAGAACGCGGCTTTAGAGTTCCGTTGAAAAGGCGTTTGTCAAAGTTGATACTGAGTGCTGGTGAGGGATGGCAGGCACCACTGAGAAAACGGGAAGAACTAAAAGTGGCGATACAACGTGATGGCGTGTTTCTGAGCGGCCCAGAGGTTGTAAATAACAATGAACGGCGTTTAGAACTCATGAGGCGTTTCCCTGAAGCGATTGCTATTGAAATGGAAGGTGAAGGTAAGAATCTGTCTACAGACATGATTCAAAGTTGAGGGATACTGATTTTCTTTTCTCAGCAAAGTAAATTACATCCCCATAGGACACTTTTGTCATTTGCTGATCGTTAGTAAATATGGCCCTGCCCACCACGAGTTTCCCGGTAACTCAGCAATTCGAGCGTCCGACCTGTGTACAGAAGGTCAAAAAAAGGATTTCCATCAGGAATTCTTTTTTTTTTCTTTGTCCCACACTCGTCACATTATTAACGTATAGCTGGTATTAGGTCACTGGAGGATTTTTTGTTTGAAGCTTTGGCGGGCAAGAATGGGCCATTTCCGAGTTATCTTTGGTCTCGTTTTCAAAGCGACACCCGAAGCTTGGTGTTCGTCCTTTTACATGGAAAATAGTTTTATGTCCAGGCTAATGTAAACTCGTTTTCATTTGAAAGGTTATGCACTAGGCTTCCCTTTCAAAAAAACGCTTAAAACAATTCAAAAAAGGCCGGTAGTTCGTAAACCTCTGTCCCGATTTAGATTGAGCGCCTGGCACTGTATCTCTATGGCCTTCCTGATGTTCCTTGCAGCGGCCAATCGTGGCATTTTGTACGTTTGTGTAAAAATGTGCCACTTCTTTTTTAGGCATTTACACAGCGGCACATAGCCTGGAAGTCGAATGGATTGTCATCAAAGGAGTCTCGGACTATGCAGATGGCCAGAAGTCCAAAACAGATTCCTGGAGACCGTTCGCCAGTCTAATGGCAGCTTCCCTTACTGCGCATTTCCTCAGCAACGCAACGGTTTTCCAAAACTGGCCTCATTATGAAAGTGGGTATAGCTACTAACTGTCATATTTTCTCATACAATGTGCTCAAATAAGTATGTCACACACACAAATTTATTCATAAATTTTAGTCAAATTTGTGTCGCCTCTCTAAACTATTCTGCTTCTTCCATCCTACTTTCGTTGCGTTTTACCAATCTAAATGGGGAATTTGTGTTCATAAATTTGTTTTCCCGTTCCATTAGTGACAAACCAATGCGTGGCATGGACTGCAATCCTAAATTCTAGATCTTACAGATCTTACCTTCTCAGGACGGCGTATGTAGCACGTGTTCAGGAATTGATCTATTATCGGATTTTTGTGTGAAGCGCTTAGACTTAAGCTGCGCAATATCGGGAGAATAGTAGAATAAAAGGGCGAACACAGCAGGCGTTGCAAGCCTGAAGTGGTTCGGGCCAGCAAATGCATAACACCGTTTACAGCAAAATTGAGCCAAAAAAGCCACAAAAACTACGCAAAAACAATTTGCAAACCAGTACAAATTCCTTGGAGATAAACAAAAATTATAACAACAATTAGATCCATTTGGTGGATTTTTTTTCATTCGTTTTGTGTCTACAGGTGCGTCAGCTCGGTCAAGCTTGAGAAGAGCTTCTGCTTATGTCCAGCCGCAATCGAAAAATCCCAAGACCATGACTGAGCCGAATGCAGGTGACGTTTCCTGTAACTAATATCAATCCATGCTTGTTTTACGAATTTTTACAACATAACATCAATTCGGAACATAGGTCGTCTGTCTATTTTTGTCACACACTTGCATTACTACCTCATTAGGGGGAATCAACCACTGCTCGTGCTCGTATCTACACATTATAATGAAAAGCTAAGCTGCATGGCGTTATAAAATAAGTGCAGACAATTTGAATTTTGAGGGGAAGATTATTAAAAGAAATAATAAAATTTACCATAGCTAAAACGAGCTGCTCGATTTTTTTCTTGCAGTCAGCATCAAAAGTGGTGCCGTCGACAACGACGATATAGAAGGGTTGTCAGAGAAACTTGGGAATTCGTGAGAGAAACTTGCTCGGCGCCTAAAATTCAACGAATCAGAAATAACTGGATTTCACAAGGAGAACGAAGAATACGCGAAAAAGCCCCTGAAGATGCTGCAAAAGTGGAAACCACAACACCACTCGGACGCAACTTACGAGGTCCTCTACCAGGCCTTGACTCACAAGTTTGTGGCTTGGAAGGATTTAGCGAACGAGTTTTGTACCGTTTCTCTTACCAACCAGTAATCAGACTCCTAAGGATGTGTAGTACCCTGAGGTATACTATTTCTAGAGTCTGCTGACATATAGGTATCTAAAAGCTCAGAACTATTTTGAGCGTTGAACCTTTGAGAAATGCGGCTATTGTCATTCTTCAATAAGAAACTTAGCTGACAGTTCAAATCTCACGACAGAAACAGGCCAAGTTTCACTACCTTTTGTGGTAGTTTTTAAAATTTTCGAATCGTTTCCGAAAAAAAACCTTATCTCAGTTAATATAGAGAAGTTCGGCCACTTTGAGTAGCTCTTTCTAGTTGCCAACATTTCACAATCTTAATTTTTAGTTTTATCAAAGTCTTCAGTATTGTCACTTGAACAAGGTCATTTTCACGGAAATGACCAGCTACTGTATGTATGCCCTGGGATGTACGTATCCTCTTTGTAAGTAGTAATAGCGTTGTAAGTAGTAAGAGTAAGAGTAGTAGTAATAGTAGTAGGAGTTGTAGGAGTAGTAGTAGTAGTAGTAGTAGTAGTAGTAGTAGTAGTAGTAGTAGTAGTAGTAGTAGTAGTAGTAGTAGTAGTAGTAGTAGTAGTAGTAGTAGTAGTAGTAGTAGTAGTAGTAGTAGTAGTGCTGGTGGTGGTGGTGGTGGTGGTGGTGGTAGTAGTAGTAGTAGTAGTAAATTGCTTTATTTGCATGACTGCAAGATTTTACAGTATTGCAAAAGCATATTTATAGTAATTAATAACAAAACAAGACTAATAGTACTCTAATATTATGCTAATGAACTTAAGTTACATCACTTTCCCTTGATAGTAACAATGTATCACGTATATTCATACACAAGGAAATAAACTTCATTACTAGATTATTCACATGATAGTCGTTAGAGTTCATGAGAAGTTTTATGCTTTCTGAGGTTGATTTCCTTTCAATGTCAGGTATTATTTCATTGATTCGATTTATGAATGTCTGCCTCCGGTGAGAGTATTTGCTACATTGCAACAAGAAATGAGTTTCATTTTCTACTTGATGTGATTTACACAATGGGCATATTCTAGTTTCTCTGGGCATATGATCAATTTGATATCGACCTAGTTCAATCATAAGTTTGTGATTACTTACTCTAAACTTCACTAAATTTCGTTTTTCATTAAAGTTTCTTAGCTGGTTTAAATAATCAGATGTAAAGTATTCATCTTTAAAAACTTTATAAAATTCTAATTTCTTTGAATGTTCAAGGCTGTGTCGCCAAAAGAATATATATTTCTCTTTCATATTAGTTGTATATCGCCTAATTCTATCATTATCTAAAGAGTCAGGATCTGAAATGAATAGATGATGTTGTTCTATCAAGTTCATTAAATTGGAATAAAATCCGGAGTTATTAATAAAATGTAGATTCTTTGACACGAGGAATGATTGTTTGACTATAGTGTCATTATCTTTGTTGTTTAGATAAACAAAATATTTCATAATTTTCTGATTAATTGGGATTATTAGCGGTAATCTTCCAAGTTCGGCTCTGCAAGCTACGTTAGAGGGCTTATTGTTTACTTTGTAGTGTTTACAAAATTTGAGATGAATTTTTTCTATCGGGGAACTATCCGATGTTTTAAAATTCTGCTTAGTGTACATCCCCCATATCTCACTGTTGTAGCTTAAGATCGGAAATATCATTGTGTCAAAAATCTGGGATGCGGTATTGGGATTAAGTCTATTGAGAAATGTATGTTTTCGTATAGTAGAAAAGGCGTGCAGGGCTTTTTCTTTTAAATGTTCGACTGCAAGAGTAAAAGTTTCCTGTTGGAGTTAAACGTGTACCTAAATAGGTGGATTCTTGAACAATTTCAGTTGGCTCGGTGCCTATGTTGAAGTTGATGTCAACGGATTTCCTTGGGCGTTTTTGGAATATCATTATTTTTGTTTTCTTGGTACTGACTTTTAGCATCCATGTTTTGCAATATGAAGAGAGAGTGTTTAAGAGTGAATGTCAGTAAAAATCAAAGAAAATTTAGGAAATCGCGGCCACACTCAAAAAATCAATTTGTCTCATTCTTTGTATACAGGAACCTTAATGTATGTAAGAAAGTGAAATGGGGTTAACTTCTTGAAATATTCTGTTTACCGGGAATAAACGGTTAAAAACTGAACCGACCTATAAAATTCAAATTTCAGTTTACGTGACCTCGAAATGTTGCACTTTTCAGGTAGTTCCTATGCTCATTAAAATGTAACAGCCAGACTTCCCTTACAATAAATAAACATATTGGGCCTTCTTCATTCTAGATATAGTGATATTTTTTGTCTCACGTTGTTTTCGTAAGAGCAAGGCATGGATTGCGAAGCGACATTTGAGAAATGTAAAAAACACCAAAAACATGGACCAAAGTAGCTCCACGAAAATGCATGTGGTAGTGCATTAAAATCTTCCAGTCTTTATCCAGGGATACTTTAAAGATGGTTCTTCATTATTGTTGTTTTAATTTTCTGGGACCTTCTAATATTGCAATGCAAACACAAAGTGAATTTCTGATAAATTACAAATGGCGTCATGTTCAAATACAACAAAGTGCTCAGTATGTGTTCAACAAGAAAAATGTTTGGTACGAATACGGCAACTTGCCTCGTAAAAATCAACGTAAACTTTTCAAACGTGCCTTGTTACATTGTTTTGCTTATACTCTTTCAAGTTATTTTAAGGTATCTACAAATAACGTACCGTAACTTCCTTCGCGAGTCTTCACAGACAGTATTATTTCCAATTAGTTTAGGACATGTCGGCACTTTAACTGCTTCCTTCGAAACGTCCATAAAAAATACATCTTAAATGTATTATGGGATGCTTTTGGGAAAAATTTTAAACTTTGTTTTTTGGTTGAAACGAGCGACGATAAACCGAAACTCCACAAAAGGTGCGAGCCGGATAGATTGAAGATCAACACATTGGTATGTCACGCAACGCCTGATCGTACATTCGTGACGGATTTTGCCTATCCGGTTTCTGGTGACCAGATAATTCGCATTCGCTTTTTCTGCAAAAATGAAGTAAAGTAAACATAACTTCCTTGTACATAAGGCTAGAACAAAAGAAAGTTATTTCATGAGACGCGAACAGACTATGAGTATGAGGTGGTTCGCTCGTTAGAGAAGGGGTGGAGGGGGGGGGGGGAGGTGAGGCTGTCAATGTCTTTCACACTAGCTGCAATGTCTTCAAGCTTGCTGACTTGCTGAACGTGTAGGCACAGGATTTATTGAATCCACAGACCGGTTCATGGCGAAACAACGGGGAACGCCAAACATTGAGGCATTGTTGGTACGGGTTTCGGTAGTTGAATTTCCACGGCCTTATTACAATAAGTAGTAGGCTATGCACAGTGGTAAGCCTCGGCTTTAGCTGCAGAGTCGGTATCATCATTATCACACTCATTTCCTGCCTTTTCCACTCAGTGTTTCTTAGCTGGCAGACGACAAAAGAAGCCTGTGATCTGTCGTGCACTGAGACCTTGTCGGGTTGAAATCGACGCGCCCCGATTGGTCCCTCACTGACGTCGTAAGGATTACATTTATGTCCAGTTTCCCCTCTTTTTTGAAACTGCTCCGTTAGATTTTTTTCTGCTTGCCAGTGAATTACTTCTCCTTTCTGATAGTCTTCGAGGCCCAACCCTTTGTAGGCGGCGGTTGTCCATCACCAGTCTGCAGGTTACTCTGAAGAGTACGAATTCATTCGTAAAACCTCCGTCAACTTACAAGCGTACAATCTCGTTGCTTTATCATACAGAGTTTCCTCTTACAGTGCTATTTTATTTCTTATTGTATCGCGGTATGCCTACAGGTAGGTAAAATGGCCGTACGCTGTCACGCTTCTTTCTTCATAGCAGGGAAGAGCACGCCCTCCTCCCTGTCATTAAAATTGCCTCCAGGCAGGTTTTCTGAAGAAAAGAGCAGAGAGGCTTTCTTAAAGTGCCTGTGCCTGACAGCTCTAAAAGTTCGCCCACTTGTTATACGCTGGAATAGAGGAAGTAGAACTTAAATTGGTGATTGTATAGCTTCTTCGAACTTGGCCCATGGAATAAGACTGTCAGATCCCAATGCTCACTCTCGAGCTAGCAAGTTTGTCCTAAGCTAGCAAGGAACTCCTGTCCTAAAAAGGAGATAGACTTTCGAACAGAAGCCCAACATGCAGCCAGACTTCTGTTTAGTGTTCTCTTGCTCCTAAACTCGAAGTTGGTCTAACAACAGTATTGCTGATATTGTTGAACAATACGCTCTGATGTTCTCGTTCTAGCTGATAACGTTTGGAATTCTTATTGTCTCACATGTTGGCATTTTCAGGAACTATTTGCTAAAAGGGACATCCTAAAAATACGTGGGGACTCGTAATAAATGAAGTCAGGTCTTTGCGGGCTTAATTCGCACTCTTCTGGTCTCATTACGAGGTACGGGAGCAGCCCTCCCATGAAACAAGCTATGGAGTCGCGCGATATTGTAGCGATAGCTGGTGATCGTTGGGAAGAATTGTCGTAACTCATTGAGAGACAAATTGTCTGCTATAAAAGACAGTATTTGCCGTTGAGTATTCCAGTGTTGCGCGCTCAAGTAGCTTTGCGCACATGCCTCGAGAAATTTCACTTCTGTTTCGCTTCTACTATTGACGTTGTTTTAGACAGCATGCATATGCAGGAGGATGAGTAAGGGCTCCGTCCAAACAAACCGTCGGCTTTGACTAAATGTGGCCTGGTTATACTGCAAAAAAACAAGTTCCTCGCAAATCTGAAACCACACAAATATATTTATTTACGTTGCACAAAGTGGATTTGTACGTTAAGTTCACAGACAGGGAACAGTATAATATCCACTAACTAGCCTGCCCGCATCTTTGCCGCAACGCAGGAAAGAAATTTGAGTCGTGTGTGCGCAGGTTATCCTCTAACTTTTCCGTCCTGAAACAGATCCTCTTATACACTTCACACGTATCATCCTGTTGTCCTCTCAACATCGTGTTTTTTAGGTTTTTTAGCCTTCGTAACAAGCGTTTCCGTAGGGTTTTCCGCAGGTTGGAAGCATTTTTTGCTTTTTTTACCGCGTAAAAATTGGGGCGGGTGCACTTTTTTCGCGCTCGCCCCAATTTTCACTGGGAAATGCTTGCTATGCAGGCTATGTTTTTTTCGGCCATTTTTTGTTTCAGTATCATGATCAAGTTGTAAAAATAGATCCCAGATTATATTCAGAAATGCCAAATGCAAAAACTCAGTACTTACGGGCAACCGCTGAGCTAGTCTCTATTTTCTTACAGTTTTTAGTTTTTACAGAATTGCATTATTATTGTTATTATTATTATATGTAATAAGTAATTTTCTTTTTAGCGGGGGGTGGGGGGGGGGGGGTTGGAAGCAAGGGATAGAAGACGAGAAGGAGTGGGGTCGATTAAAAAAATAGCAGAATGGGAAGGATTTATCCTGAAAATTCGAAAAGCTAGGACAATAAAACTATAATCAGTTACAAGAAACAACCGGGATAAGTTGTTTTGTTAGTTCATACAGCTTCCTGGAAGTTAGCAAGTTAATCTCCCTTTCCGCTTGTGGTACCTGCTTTCTATGGCCCGAAATTTTCCGAGGAACACAACATAATTTCTCGCTCACCCCCATCCTATCCCAAGACTTGATCAATAAGACGGACAAATGGCAATTTCCGAAAAATGCTTTGGACTCTGAAAAATTCCACATCTCGCTTAAATCAAACCAGCTTCCTTTTCAACCCTGAAGAACTTCAAAAACGTCTTGTGACTACTAATGTCTTTTTCGCAGGATGATATTGGTGTGTCCGCAGATGAACAATTTCTGTCGCCAGTTACGCCATCCCCACGGACGCAATTTTTTTTTTCGACAACTCCCAAAAAAACAAACAAACAAAAGCAAATAGAAAGCTTCTGAGTTAGTTTCCCTCTCCACTTCCTCTGTTATTTCCAAGTTTATGCTTTGTACACATCTCAGAGTGACTTCATGTAAATTAGCCCTTTACCGACTGACCCTCCCACATTTACAAGAGAGCGGGCGATGGGAAACAAAATATTTCATGGGGATGGCCTTATCTGCGCCGCAAACACCACCTGCAAAGACGAAGAATGAGCAAAACATTCTCTATCGAAGTTGGGACCTTTTTTTGATTAATAGTTTTTGCCACTAGTGTTTTAAACAAAACGAAGAGGTTCTTAGCTTTCTTACTTGGGTAACAATGAGTGTTTCCCATTAGTAAACAAATGTGCGTGTTTCATTTTGTTTCTTCAATAGTCGAGACTTACAAATAATAATTTTGCACTCGTTTTTCTTGTTTACCGTTTGCTTTGCTGTCGCATTAGGGACGGACCATTAGAAAAGTTATGGGGGGGGGGGGGGGGAGAACAAAAAAAATTATGCAAGGGAACGTTATGAGAAAAAAAATCATACACAGCGAGATGCCCAGAAAAGAAGTTCTTGAATACGGAAAAAATATCCCTGCAAGGGATATGTCAACGAAAAAAAAATTGTGCAGCTCGAAAATTCCCTACCCCCACCTCACTTTTCTCAGTTATGGCAGGTCTCTTTTAGTAAGTTCAATTTACGTATAACTGCATGTTACGTGACACGTCTATTTTGAGTAGTCACGCGGGAAAGAATTGGAACAGTTGGTATTGCTTCTTGACTTATTTGAGTCCAAACCAGAATGATAGTGGACCGTAAAAAGTCCATAATGAGAACTTTTAAAGTAAAAAGTGCTTGTGGAGAAAATCAACTAGGGATGTTTACAAGACTTGGCTTTACGTTTTATCGACAACTGACAGCCGTCAAGCTGGTAAGTCTCATAAACTGAGTCAGTGATCTATTATAAAATACACCAGTTTTGAGGTGAATTTCAAGACATCGGCAAAACGGTTTGATCTAAAGGTCATTTTATCGCTGTGACTCCCGGTGAAAGTAGTTTGGTTTCGTACTGTGCGGCATAATTCAGTTACATGTAACCGAGCTTGCGTGTATAAAACAACATTCAATCATGACTATGTTAATTCGGTCGTCGCGTGCAATCGGTCGATTTTAGCTGTTTTATTAGTTGTACACATTTAAGCTTTATTTAACAGGAGGGATGCAAAACAATATTATTTACTTGATTCACCTAATTTGAGTGATTTTAATCAGATATTAGATGTTACTGAACGGAAGATTTCCGTGTTTATCGCATGCCGCACTTTTAATGTTATTGAATTGCGTTATGGCGTCACTTGTGTTTTGCCAAAATTCAGTTGGCGTTCGCATTCATAAATGAGAAGGTCCCAGAAATACAAAACCATAACTTTTTAGAACTATGTTTCAAGACTCAAAGTCTACAATATTAGACATTTTGATGCACTACCACATACATTTCTGCGAAGCTGTTTCGGGCATGCTTTGGCGTGTAATCGAACGGCTGAAAATATAACTTCAAACTTTGTGCTTTTTTTCTTCAGGAAGACCCTGAGACGAAAAAGAACACCATATCCCAATTAAATAAGACCCAGTGTGTACATTTGTAGCTGTAGAAGTCTGGCTGTTGTATTTTATTTCGAACGGGAATCTTGCAAAAAGTGCAAAATTTTGGGCTCGCGTGCCGCCAAATTCGATCAGATGATTTTTAACCGTTAATATTGTTCAAAATGGATATTTCAAAAAACTAACCCCATTTCACTTTGTTTAGTACCTTAAACTTGATGTAGACAAAAAATGAGCGGAATCGATTTTTTGACCGTGGCCGCGATTTTACGGTTTTTCTTTGATTTTTACTGACATTCACTCTTTAAACAGTTTTGTATTCCTGTTTTGGATCTTGATAGGATGATCAAATCATCTGCATACAATAGTGAATTTATTTTTGTTCCGTTTGGAAGAACAAATGGATCAGACAGCCTATTTTCGAATAAATACGGCAAATTGTTTATATAGAGGTTAAATAAAAGAGGACTTACAATACATCCTTGACGTACACCTTGAGTATGAGAAAGATCGAGTTTTGTTTTCTCCGATTCTTATGGAACATGTAGAATTGCAATGAAAGCTTTTGATCAGACTGTAGAAATGTCCTCCTATGTTGATTTTGAGCAGCTTGTAAAACAATCCCTCGTGCCAAACAGATTCGAAAGCTTTACGAAAATCTACGAAACAAGCATAGTCTTTTTCCTTATGGTAGTGGACATATTTATCTATTAGGGTCCTTAGAGTGAAAACATGGTCTGCAGTACGATTTTCAGGTAGAAAGCCAGTTTGGGAATATCTTGTTTTCCTTAAAATACAAGCATAGACTTTGATTTAAAATGGAACAAAACAGTTTTCCAAGGCAACTAGATACAGATATGCCCCTATAGTTTGTTGGATCACTCTTGTCACCCGATTTGTAGATTGGGGTTATAAGGCCTTGACACCAAATATCTGGCATTTTTCCAGATTGTAAAATAAGGTTAAAAAGTTTGATGCAAATAGAAAATGATTGAGCCATGTTTCTTCCAAGATTGGGGTAGGAACATTTTCGTCGATAGTATCGTTCATCGATTTTAGACAACTCCAAAACGACGCTTTGTCGGAATTTAATGCTAGCTCGTCGAGTTGCAGAGTTTTTCTTTCTGAAATTCTTTCCTTTTTGAGTCAAGGACCTTTTTATAATCATTCAGAGTTTTGTGAAATTTCTCCCGTAACTCAGAGTTAAGGGGATCGCGATGTTTTTGATTTGATAATGTTCGTAATTCGTGTCTTTTCAGTCGCGGGCGGCATTCACGGTCGAACCATTTTTTGTTAGATGTTGTCCTAATACGTTTAGGTTTTAATCTTGAGGCAGATTTTTGATGTCGCAGTTAGAATGTTCACAGCATCGTCCAACGAGACATTTACATTTTCAGTGTTTCGTTCCATAAATTCTCTAATTAGAATTTGGATTGGTTCCGTACGTAATGCGTTTCTGAATTTTAAGTAAGAGTCCTTTTCCCAGCAAAACTGGCGTGGCAGACTTATTAATCTATTAGACAAGTGGAGGTTGAAGTTTGGGTTTCGCTTGCTGGTAAGCTGGTGTTAAGATTCAACCATGCTACGATGGCACTGTGGTCCGACAAGTAGGACGGCTGTTTAACAACAAAATTGGCAACGTTTAGAAATGTGCACTGATCGCATATTATGCAATCAATAACGCTTGTCCCGTTTTTTCCATGAAAAAGTGGGTCTGCCTAGGGTATCTCCATTGACTCTGCCATTAACTATTCTTAGATCAAGGTTTTTGCAAACTTCTAATAGTTTTTTCCCATGACTATTTAATACATTATCAAAACTATTTCTTTGGGCTGGTTGAAAAGCTGATTCCGACTGATCATTAGTAATTATGCTGTTTCCCTCTTGTGAGACAGTATCGGAGTATTTTCCGGTTCTTGAATTAAAGTCCCCCATAAGAATTACTGATCCTGTTGTAGAAAAGTGTACTATGTCTTGCTCTAGCTGATCAAAAATTTCGAGATCGAAATATTTTGAGTTACACGGAGGTATATACACCCCGCAAACGTAAATATCCTTCACCAAATTTAAGAAACTTTTCTCGATTTTGAACCATAAAAAGTTTTGAGTTGTTTTCGTGATTGAAATTTTTTTATGGAGTTTGTTTTTGTAAAATAAAGCTATTCCTCCAGAGTTCCAACCACCTTTTTTCGACTGGTTAGGAGCGGAACACTGAACAAAAGATTTATATCCGGCTATTTCCAAATCAGAGCAATTGCCGATTTCGGTTAGTACTATAAAATCAGAATTATCAACAACGCTCAAAAAATCAATACTTTGTAACTTGTTTCCAAGGTACAGTGCAACCCCGATATAACGATCTTCGATATAACGATATCCCCGATATAACGATGAATATGCTATGTCCCGGCAAAAATTACAGTAAAATGTATGGGACAGAACCCCGATATAACGATCTTCGATATAACGATATTCCCGATATAACGATGTGAATTGAGCGCACCGAGCGTAAAATCTTCCCCGATATAACGATATTACAGTATCAGTACACAGTTACAATATAACTAAAAATTGAATTTAATACAATAACATTACAGTAATCGAGTACAGTAATCTGTCACGCGTCTGTCAACAGCTTTCAGTTTACGATGCCTCTTTATCCTCCTTGTCATTTAATAGTTCTCTCAATTTTAGTATCTTTGACTCCTTCTTGTGACCAAACGTATACGTCGCCGGGATTTCAAGGCCGATGCCTTTGTTCCTGCGTTTTCCTGTAACTTTAACGGAAATCTGCCCACCGTGTTTCAAAAATAAATGAAAGATTCGTGACAGTGTCAGTGGCACGTGGCCGACGATGACTTGCTTGCGCTTTCTTTTGCCTTCCATTCGTTTTATGGCAACAGCATGAGTATCGTGAGGATTATTTGGTTCGTGCTGTGGCAAAATAAAACAAAATATTTTTTTATTGACAAAATACAAGGTAATTTTGTTTGAAAACATGGCCAAACATGAGCTTTGCTTTTATCTTTGCCATCACATTTAGTGGATAAACCTACCTCACAGTCAAGAACTTCACCAATAGCTGCGTCCCAAATGTCCTAAATGTCGGGAGTCTCGATATAACGATACCTCGATATAACGATATAATTTCACTGCTCCCTTGGCATATCGTTATATCGGGGTTGCACTGTATTTGGAAGATAGTCCGCTGATATTCCAAGCACAAAAGGACAGGTTGCTTGAAATATCGGGGTGATCTTTGGTACCAATGATAGATTGCTAAATTACTTACTCATTATACTGGTATAAAATTTATCCTACTTAATTAAGTGTCTAATGTTCAAATCAGGTTGCTTGGTTAATTATAGAAATGATTTTACAACTGAATCGTAGGAAGGATATGATTTCCTGAGGTATTGGTGTCTCTTCACGGGCAGTTTCCATTTTTTCAGCATGCGTAAGCGTTTGATGCAGTGCGTTGGGATACGCATATGATGTACTTTGGTGTGGGGTGGGGGGTATCTGTTGCTGTAGCGGTTTCGCAGCATGTGGGAGCATTTGATGCGGTGCAGTTTGGTGTGGTGCTTGGGGTATCCGTTGCTGTAGTTGTGGTGTGGCAAGTGGTATGGGCGGAGGTTGCGTTTGAGGATGGTAAGGCCAGGGTAGTGTGATCTTGACAGTATTGCTGTATGAGGCGTGCCGCAACACTGTATTGGGACCTTGGGGAGATGCCAGTTGATTTGGTGATGCTCTTTGGATTGGCGGGGCATTTGAAGACGGCCGTGAATGGCGAAAAGCGCTATGTGTCGTTTAAGAATGTGCTTGTTATCGTGGAGAATATTGAGTTGATTCGCGAACAGGTTGTCGTGTTTAATTAACTGTACGTTGGGTAGTCTTGAGCAGCTATTAATTAATTGATCATTTATTGAGGTGATTATCGGTGTTGGGATGTCGTTGCGGGGAAGAAGTGTTGAGAAAAATATCTTGCTTGATAGGGAATTTTGTGGAAGCCTCAGTAATCAATATTAAAATGTTAGAGATAAGTTCTTCAGGAGAATTGGTTCTCTCAAGGTCGTTTGTTCCCGTGTGCAGTATGATCAATTGAGGAGGAGTGCGAACGTCATTTTGTAAGTAGGATCTTGCGTGTTCACTCAGTGGTGCTCTGATGTACTTGACTTCGTGTTTCGATGAAAACATTTGTCTTGTGTCCAAAAACTTTCCATTGGAATCACACAGGAAGATCACTTCATTAATACGAGTGTTGTTGTTGCTAGCAGAGGACGTAGTAGGGTGTTGGGGATTAGCTGTCTTTGGCTTGTCTTGTTTGCCATTTTCAAGAGGTTTTCTGGGGGGTTCTTGAAGGGGAGAGAAAGAGTTAGATTTCGGTAGATTCACAACGAGCAATTCGTCTTCTTTCCATTGGGCGCATGCCGGTGTAGAAGTCGGATTTTCACATTCATTATTCGTTGCGCAAATTATGCTCTCGTCCTCTACGCGGGAGGAAGTCTGGCTCGACGTATCACTCATAATGGCTTTTTTCCGTTGGGTGTACGTTCAATTTCTCCCAAAGGGCCTTAACCTGATCTTTAAGAAACGCGACTTCTGCTTCCAGTAGGCTTTGTTTTCTTTTCATGGCTACATTATCTTCCGATAGTTTTGCTTGTTTCTTCTGTAATGCCTGGTTTTCGTCCTGTAATTCTGTGATAAGAGCGGCGTGTTTTTGTAGTTCTTCATTTAGTAGCTTGTTATTGTTTGCCAAGTCGTCAGCAAGACCTCCTAGGGTTGTTTTTTGTACTTTGAGAAGATGGTCTTGCTGGACAGTTTTGTCCTTTAGTGTTTCGATGTTACCCGTTTGTGTTATCGTAAACTGTGTAAATGTGGCTTCTACTTTTCCGACTGTGTTTCGCAAAGTAGCCAATGTATTTAATCTACTTGGTGTGAGGGAGAGAGGCTCAATATGTTCCGACATCCGGTTAGTTTCTGTAGTTCCTTTGTCCACGCTGGATGTTTCTGTCACCTCTGAGATTTCATTGTCGTGCACAACATCTTCTTTAGTAGTAATGTCGTTGAGTTCCTCTGCTTCAGAGCCTTCACACTTTGTAAAGAAATTTGATAAGCCCCGAAGAAACAAAGAAATGTTCTTTGAACTAGGGTTACCTGAAGACTCAAGACTGTTTACGATTGATAATGCGCCGATCAATTCGAAAGTTCAACTTCCCCACTCCCCGGGCAACCCTCCGGGCATTTGAACTTTTGAAAATTGGCTTGTTCAAATTCCCTCTCGTCGGGGCAAAATAGCCGTTCAAATGCCCCACCAATTAGTACTGAACTTCCTGTCCTCAAAGGCAAATTTCGTCTTCAATCAAAGAGGGGGACATGGGGATTTGCGGTGTTGCGGTGCCGCTAATTTTTTGGTGCGGTGTTGCGGTGAATAAAATCCCATCTCGCGGTGTTGCGGTGATCTCAAATCGTACGGTGTGAGGTGTTTTTGATTTTAAACCTGCGATGTTCGGTGAAAAAAATTTCTTGGGGACCCTTTGCGGTGTTGTGGCTTATTATTTGACACATTTGACCGACTTACCCTTGTCGAGTAACTGGTAAAACCTGTTTATATTCGTCAAACCGTCGATTATCACCCTTTTTGGAAACAAAGGCGGTATCAAATCTGTGTCAAGCAGTGAATGCCAGGCCATTTCTGTTTTCATTTATAAGTAACTTGGCCTTTGCTACGCGGACTGTCTGGGATCCTGTCAGCCTCCTTGTGTTTCACGGCGCGTGGTCAAACGGCTGCAACATGGAAGAGGTCATTGAGCCTACAACAGAGTGCATAATCGACTGTGTCGCTTTTTTTATGAAGAGGGAAAAGGGGGGGGGGGAACTACCGGCATAAAAACAAATTTAGGTGTCGGATCAACAGAAGTGAAAAGTGACGAAGCTCAGAGAATCTATTTGGTAAGTTCGTAACACGCTACCTTGCATTCTTTATATCTGCACGACTGAAAATAGAGTTCTTAGGAGAAATAGGCAGCTCAACCACCTTTCTGCTAGGCGCAAGGTCACACTTTGGAAGAGCCATTCGATTCAACGATCGCCTCCTGTCCTAAGTGACTATCGTTAGTTATACAATGTAGTATATATTACGCGTGCTGTGATTGGTCGTTGCCCAAGTTTTATTAGAGTACAGGCACATGGATGCCGTGATGGGAAACTTGTTTTATTTGTTTTGTCGAACATTGTGCGCGGTTTTGAAAATGTTTGCGAGATTATTTCGGATTAAGCAAGTGAAGGGCCCGAAAAATGTTTAGCAGGAGCTGTTTACAAGTAGGAAAAACGGAGAAACCAATACAAAAAGAGTTCTTGACGGCTTGAAAATGCCTTAACTGGAAGAAATCTTCACAGCAGCGACAACTTGTGTCATCGCTACGAGAGTGTCGCAGTTGATACATGAATTCGGGAAGACAGCCAAGTGAAGGCGTTGAGAAGCTTTTCGGGGAAACGGTATACAAGTAAGATAAAGAAGATAAGAAGAAGCAGAGACGCCGCCTATTTGTTTAATAGACGATAAAGGAGCGCGATCATCCCAGAAAACATTAAAACGCGAAACTATAAAGCAAGTGAGCTCGTGGCAACCACGACCGCGCTGGTCAGCGGGAGCGTTACCTGTTCATCTTTGTCGTCATGTACATACGAAAAAATGTTGGTTACAGCAAGAATACAGACATCATCAGTATCCGTGTGATTTACGTGCAGACCACAAGGTGAAAACAGTATGGCTTTGTGATTTGTATCTGTTGAGTGGAAAATTGCTGAGGTAATGACATTTGTTTAAATGAAAAATATTACATCACGTGAGGACGTTTTCTCTTTCCCAAGAAGCTTTTTAGATCATTGAAATCGTAGGACAAAAATTGAATTGCGGTGTCGGTGTTTCGTTAACTTTTTTGCGGTGATGCGGTGTTCGTTATATTTTTTCTGCGGTGTTGCGGTGTTGACAGTCCCCCAATGTCCCCCTCATCAAACGCTTTACACGCCTTCCAGAGAGAGATAGGCCGTAATGACACCTTCAAACTTCTTTTAAAGACCCTTTCTTTTGAAAGAGTTATTCACTAACAAAGGCGACATTCTATCTTGTAAATCCGTCAAACCCTGTAAAAACCAAAAAAAGTCACGCGCGTTTTACGTCAGAACAAGAGATAAATCCGGTTCAAATTTCCCACCCTTCCAACGCAACGTTCAAATTCCCCACACCCCGGACACGATGCACAGTCAAATGCCCAGGGTATGCCCGGGGGGTGGATGTTGAAGTTTCGAATTGATCGGCGCATAATAGCGCCGGAAATTCGTCTCGGCTCCACTCGGCGAATTTCTTCCCTTGAATCATTATTCGACCAGTAGAAATAAAGATAGATATAGTGATAAGTTGATCTTCATCGTTATCTTCTACGGCATAAATGAGCAGGATAATTTTGTCGCTCTTGGTTGCGCAACTGTACGATTCTCGTTCTTGCCACGTAACACGATATCCCATGGTGTTTAAGTGTTCGAAGTAGCGTACTATAAAGGTTTTGATCCATAACAGCAGACAATCCTCCGATGTTATAAAGGATGCCACTTTCGCCGTGGGTTTGTAAGTGAATAAATCGATTTTCTCGAAGGAAACTGTTTTCGATTTAGTCGAGGAGTGAAATTTGTCGACCAGATAACGATGGAGATCTTCACGTGGTTTCATGTCGACCATTGACGATAGCTTGAATCCGGTTTTTTTCTTTTGACCAGGATTATCTCTGGGCTCAAATGACGGGTCATCGGGATCTTCATCCATTTAAACTTTCGTTGTTACAAACTTTTTGCCAGTAGAATGCAATTCTACCATGTAAATAAATGAAATATTACTCAGCTAAAAAGACGTGACCATTTTCAGTGGTCACGCAAGTAGCAGTACACCGGCTAGTAGTAGTAGTAGTAGTAGTAGAAGTAGTAGTAGTAGTAGCAGCAGCAGCAGCAGCAGTAGTAGTAGTAGTAGTAGTAGTAGCAGTAGTAGTAGTAGTAGTAGTAGCAGTAGTAGTAGTAGTAGTAGTAGCAGTAGTAGTAGTAGTAGTAGCAGCAGCAGCAGCAGTAGTAGCAGTAGCGGTGGTGGCAGTGGTAGTGGTTGTGGTAGCGGTATCAGTAGTTGTAGTTGTTGTTGTTTTACTTGTATACTTGTATTCGTTAACTATCCGTTTTCTCAGTTATTCAATCAAAATGAACCTTTCGTTTCCTAATTACCACAAGTACATTCACGAATGTCCATGTTGAAACTTACTAAACCCGTCAATGTACTTCCAGTCATCTATACTTGTCAATGTACTTGTACTGTCACTTCTTGTCATAGTTAAGTACACTATTTTCACAATAGCTACTTTTTTAGTAACACGTGTATGGAACCTTTTTTATTTTCGATTTTATTGTACCTGAAGAAGGCTGGTAGTAGCCAGCCGAGATATCCTACTAAACCAATAAAGGTTACGTTGTATCGGGTGTACTTCATTTTTGGTATCATTGTCTTTTTTAGCCCACTAGATTAATTTGATCCAACGCGTACATACAGCATTGCTGCTCCATGTTGCTCGTTAATTTGTGTGCCATTCCGGAGCTATCCCCACCTCTTCTTTAAGTTCTGCATATTTTTCATTCATGGAGTGAGAATTGAACTGTGATTTTGTAGGTACCAGCTGTAACTCTAGCGTAAACTGTGTCAGTGCCCTCAGTCCGAAACTCCCTAAATGTCATGGCTATTGAACATTCACAAAGCGAACACACAGTGACGCATTAAGGGCTAAAGCTGTATTTGTCTTTGCCTTTTCTATTTTGAAATAATCCAGTGCCTATAAACTAAAAAAAAACAAATAACTAAATCCAAGCTACCACTCTATGGCTTTTGAAGTATCAAGTACAAGTTGCCATTCAGGGCCTTACCATAAAAAATCGGAATTTAACGTGCAGGGATATGTGAATTTGTCGCGGGCGGATCGCTTAGGCCGGTCGAATCTCAGACTGCCTATACATATTTCGATGATGTCCGCACTTGCCTAGCAACAAAACCAAATCCCACTACCGCTGGTAATTGCGCACTCTCATGTTTATTCATTGCTAATATTCACTACATGCTGGCATGTTTGTTTATTCATCATCTGTGTACAACTGTTTACTGGACCAATTTCCGATACAAATGAGGGACATTCAACGAGTGGCTGGGGATGGGAGGGATTTACCACCTAATCTCCACAGCGTGAGCGCCAGACGAGCTTTGCGAAGTTCTGCGAGTCACGTATTTGTAGTTAATTAATTAGTATTGTTTTTAGTCCCAATAAATTTAAGGACGGGGCCTCCTTTTGTTACTACGCACACGTTCTGCGCATCTCGAGTCTGGTGCGCGTTTCTCGAAAGCCCCGAAAAGTTTTCGGCCGTGAAAAGCCATTTGTAAAAATATGAAACACTTACTCTACAAAGTTGTTATTTTGACATGTCTTTAAGATAAGAAATCTATCAGACCCTTTAACTTATGGCAACGTTTTCTGCTTTGTAACAATTTTGTTTTAAAGATACAGTGTAAATTATCTTGCCAAAATTGGCCCAAAAAGTTTCGGGGCTGTCAAGAAATTAAAAACACGCCTGGTCAGAGATATTCAAGTTTCTTACGGAATTTGCCTGCTAATACAAAGGTATTTTGCGCGGTTTATGTCTATGTGGAAACAACAGATCTTAGCAAGGGCTGTCAGAATCCTAAACGAAAATTGGGGGTAACCATGCATTTTTCAGAGATAATCGAGCTTAAATTCAGAAAGAAATTACCATATATTCTTTGTATTTTAAAGCATTTTAGAATTATGGTTGCTTAATTATCTCCAAAAAATGCATGGTTTTTTCAACTTTTTCGTTTTAGATTCCAATAACCTTGCTAAGATCTACTTTCCGCCCACATTCATAACCTTTGCGAAAATACCTCTGTATTAGGAGGCACCCCCTTTAAAAAACATCGGAAATCGAATAAGGCGATCTTTACTGAAGTCCTCGTGTACATGTTGTATTTAGAATTCACCCTAAAAAAGGTATTAAAAAAATAAAAAGAATCCGGCAATTATCATACGAACATGGAAAGTAGGCGAGTGGAGTCGAAACTTGCTCCAAAAAGTTGCAGCAAAGTCTCGTCATTTTACGCGCTCTGCATGCTCTCTGATGTTATCACTTTAAAATCACAGACAAATTGCGATGGAATCGCACCCAAAGTCGCTTTATTATACCAACTCAGGCCTAACATTTCCTCAAGGCAATAAGATAAACTGAGTCCTAACCATAAGATATTATGCATCGAAACTTATAAAAATGACTAGAATGTATAGTTAACCTTTCTGTTGATTCCGTCTAAAAACTTAATCAACTTATTGCATAGTTGATATATATGCATAGATATATGGTCCTATTAAAATACTGTCCGAGTCCGTTGTACTATGAAATACAAACACGTGTTTAGCGATTACTCAGTTACGGTTGGGTTCACACTATACCGGATGGTCAGGCGGATAAAAAAAAAAATACCGGGGATAGGACGTCTGTTCGGACAAGAGAAAAACCATTTTGCTTGCGTGATTTTCGTGCTAGAATCATGCTGCACCAAACATCTGAATAGCGGATACGTTTACCAGTCAACGTCAATTGAAAGTAAATGTTACCAAGAGCACCGAGTCTCAGTGGTGATCGCCTGACTTGGGAGCTTTTGTCCTGAAGATCGATGGTTGAAATCCTGATACTTATCATCGCGTTACGTCCCAAAGATATATGTATGGGATTTGCTCCAGGAAGAAACCTGCATGCAAGCCTGGTAACACTCAAAGTTTAACAAAAGAAAACAATGGAATTAGTGTGTAATAGTGAGTAATAGTTAGTATCTGTTTCACTGGTTAAGTAAAATTACTCTTATGCATGGTGTCACAATAATTCTCCTCTGAAGTCTCAAACAACTGTTTTTTTATTGGTACTGACCTACAAGGACTCGAGTATCCTCCAATTAATTGCAGTTGTAGTGCATATTTAAAAAAGAAATCAAAAGTCCTACAGGGTCAATAACGAACCCCTATAGGTATAACTGATGCAACATTGCCAACTGTTCTAGGGCAGACCTCTGTTATTTCGAAGTCTTAAAGAAAAGTGAAAATTGTTCGAGATGAAGGAGAATCGAGATAACGAGGGTGCTGTCATTTTTAACAACAACAATAGCTTTATTTGCATGACTATAGGTTATTACAGTATTGCAAAAGCATACAACTCAACAAAAAGAACTTATAATGTAATAATTATATATGGAGATAAGAATTAAGTTACATCAGTCTGAATTGATGATAAATTATTGCGAAAATTTAAGCATGATAGAATGAATCTCATCAATTGAATGCTTACAAAACAATTATCAGAATTCATTAATTCTTTTGTAGCTTCCAATGTAGACAATCGTTTTATAAATAGTAGGTGATACTCTAGTTTCCTGTAAAATCTGTCTCTAAAAATTGAGTATTTAGGACAGTGAAAAAGTAAGTGAATTTCATCCTCAATTTGATTAGATCGGCAAGTAGGGCAAAGTCTATTAACTCTCGGGATTTGACTATCTCTACCAGTTTCAATCATTACCTATTCTGAATTTCACTAATTCTCTCCTTTCATTTAACTTGCTTGTAAGTTCTAAAAAAGAAGGTGTGTATTCGTTTTTAAAAGTGTTATAAAATTCTAGTTTCTTTGACTGTTGAATAGAATGTTGCCAGTTTAGGATATATTTGTGTTACATTAGGCTTATATAGTGTTTGATCTTAGATTTATTTAAGACATTGGGGTCAAAATCAGGCAAATTATAGTATTCAGACATCCTTATAACACTAGAGTAGAAACTACTTTTAACAAAACTGAACAATGGTACAAACTGACATTAGTTCTTGCAGTCTTCCTTTCATGTAATACAGACCATTCATGCTGTTTATTACTTCTAATCAGCGTTCTATTTTATAAACTTAGATGATATTCGGTAAGTTAGCCACTGTAAAGGCAATCAAAGGATTAAGAATCAAGTTCTTTTTTCTCGTTAAAAAATGACCAATTTAATATACGTCAGGATTTTGTGCAACGTTGTCTTCTGTGATAATTAAGCAGCATACACTAATAATACACTGTCGTTCGAATTGCGATGTGTCAACTTCGGCAACTAGAAGGAGGTCGCGGGGAACTCGAGATTATCTAGCTCCAAATAGGCAAAAGTAAAATGATTAAAAATTGTTAGCAAATCCAAGGTAAACGGGTTTCAGTCCTAGACATCAAACAAGTGAGTCTGCTTGCAGGATAGTTAGTAGTTAGCGTCAGTTGCAATCTCATTACATGGGGTAAATGTAGGCATATCACGGGAAAACTGCTGTTAAAACTGCTGGTGTTTACTGGCATACAAGTTATGAGCCTCAATCTGAAACAAAGGAATTCGAAACTACTGCTTGGTTTGAGTAATTAGCAAGGTTGGTTTCATCAAAACCCACCGAGTTCTACCTTGTATTTGTCTTCACCTGAGCCGCTATTAAGAATGATGACAACAAATTTGTTCCGCTAAATTTTTACAGGCCACTCTCTCTGCATCACACAAAGCATCGTACAAAACTTCATAAGTAGCACCAGAACCTTCTTTCTCCTTCCAGTACGTCAACATGTGATACGCCTTTTCGTCCAATTCTTCATGTTGTTTATGATATGCACTTATCTTTGCTTCATCGACCTCCAGGCGACGCCCCAGTTTCTTCCATTTATCCCCGACGAGTTTTCCAGATAGCAACTGTAGGTCTTTATCTGAAACTTTGCCCGCCTTTACTGCAATAGAAAAATATATCTTACAAGTTAACCATAAGAAAGGTAGAGCAAATGTAAATATTTTTGCAGTCTCGAAGCTTTATCGTGCGCGAGAGGGCCGGCATTATTTTAAATCTCCACGAATCATGAAAATTTTCTTTTATTCACCAGCTTACTTTCTGGCCGATGAAGCATATACACAAAATATCAATAATAATACCTTTCATGGCACGAGAACTTCCTGTTGTCGAGGTTGAACCGTGCTCCAACGCAGAAGAACCTTTTAAGAGAAATACAGCAAGACTTATTTGTAGCCGTCTTGTCTAAGCATTTATTTAACGAAACTGTCTCGAAACTGTGCGATTAGAGAAACAAAAACCGAGGACTTTAAATCAGGTTCAATTTCAGAGCACTATCCGCATTGTAGTGCAGAAAAATATATATAAATGTGAGAGAGGCATTTGCAGCCGCCGCTAGCTCACGGTGTTTCGGTAAGGGTGTGGTCTGTTGAGCTAATAGTCCAACAAAACCTTTACTAGAATAAACAAAGATTGAGAAACTGAGACATTGTTTTCATGGTTACAGTAAAAGAAATAATCTCAGACTTGGTTGGATAAATAGATTGTAGTCTCTTTAAGTCTCTCAATACTCGGCTAAGACGCTCCAAATCCGACGGCCATCGCCAAGTGTTGCCTTATGATACAAGAATACTTCCTGAATTGTTAGTTAAGTCTATTTGTGGACTATATCTAATGACGCCATTGGCCACGAGCTTTCTGACATACAGCAGTGTACACATCTAACAGCACGCTGTGATTACTTATCGCTGGGAAGAAATAAAAAAAATCCCTTTCTGCCAAATTCTTAGAAGCAAACCGTAGTATATTTATAATAACTGCTCAAAATATCCCATTGGAATCGTAAGTTAATACTTCAGGGTTTCATCACAGGCACATCAAATAGGATATCTGACCTTCAGCATACACTGTCGTGGGCACGGATGTCTTGGGATCTTGAATACTTTCATCTGAAGGTATCGTTCTTTTTGGTGCTGGCACACCTTTTTAAAAATAGATGATATGAATTAAAATCATATTCAATTATTCCCACTTCCGTCTATGTAACATGCCTGCAGGGATTCATGGAAGTTGTTTGCAAAAGTGACATTATAATGTCATTTTCTATAGAAATGACAAAATGACAAAATGACATTATAATGTCATTTTCTATATTTTTCATCTTTTATAATGACATTATAATGTCATTTTCTATCCTGCCAATGAATCATGAGGGATTTAAGGTAACTAAAGACAGAAAAAATCGAACTATTTGATTAGTAAAACAACGTCTTCAATACGATGCACGGGTAAACTAATGTTGGTCTACTTATATTGCATACAGCTACTATGATTCCTTGCAGTCGTACAACATTGAAGGGAGGGGGGGTGGGGTAACTGGGCACTGGCCCAACTAGAATTATTGACATAGACTTAACCAAATACAATTCTTAGGTTTATAACTACCACCTTAAAGTAAATCAGACTCGGTTCTCGCTATCGTTCTTGGTTTTAATGACATGGCAAAAACTTCACAAACCTAGTGAACACGGTTTCGGAAGCATGAAGAGTATAAGTATATATACGACTCCCTTCTGAATGGGATGCTAGACACAATCTCCCACCCTACCCCTACGATCAAAACTTTGTAAGGTTTCCCTAACGATTTACTGGTACGCTGGCAACTGGCGTAACAATAGAGGTCGATTAGAGTTTCTTTCTTAAGGAAACAACACGACATGAGTCAGAGACCAGCTTAGAATCACCGACCCTACTGGCTCCCCCCAAAAAACCTCCAAAATAGGGCTGCACGTTTAATCACCTTCTCAGACCTAAATGTTAGATCTTCAATTTTACTCGGTGACCTCGGTTGGGACTGTCTGGAGCGAAGGCGTTCAAAGCAACTAGCGATTAATCTGTTTAAGGCTCTCCACAATCTTTCTCCGATTCGTTTAACAAGCATCTTTAAAACTACATCCAGTGTTCACTCACATAACCTACGAAATTCAAAATATAACCTCTTTGTCCCTAGACTGAGCACTGAAGCAGGAAAACGAAGCTTCCAAAATCGTGGATTCCGTGTATAAATAAAGTTTTACCTACCTACCTACCCCATGGAACTATCGCGGTTCGAAAATCCAGCGCACTAAGCTCTACATGCACCAACGCTGCGTCTCTGTTTTGACGACAAGTTTTTTGTCCTTAATTTCAAGTGTCATATTTGCAGACAAATAAGGAAAGAAAGTTCAATATCAGAATCCCTTACTATAGCGATAACGTCTTTTTTTAAGCGCCCTATTCTAACAGTTGTTTTAAACGAAAATAAAATAGAGTACCACGGTCACGCGGTAATGAACGCACAATTTATACCTGCTATCCGTGACGTAGATTATTTTGATTTTTGCTTTAAATTATTAATTTAATGATATTACCATCCTCAGCTTTCTCAGAAATGGAGCCGGATGACCTCTTCATAGCCTCTGGCTTTGTTGAACCTTTTGAAATAAATATAGAACGCTTTTTTTTAGTAAAGGGTTGCACTATTTCAAAGGCGACCTAAATGTTTCAAACTTGTGTTGACAAATACTAGTTGGCGTGAGTGAACGTACGTCACACCAACAATTTACAAACATGCTAGTACTGGTTGATAAATTCTGCTCTCCTAGATTTTCTTATCAGCTCTAAAAAAATCTGCCAATACAAGAGTAAAGAAAATATAATAATGTTAATTGATGAGCAGTTCGTTACAAAGATAGCTGTTCTTGGAAACCAAGAAGAGAGCCTTTTACCTTTCACCTTCGTTAAAAATATAATTTCGGAAGGGTATTTATTCTTGCTTGCAAAGTACGATAGAAATGGGTGCACATCTGAGATAAAACATACTTGCTCATCACTCAAGATGTTTTAGGCCAGTATTTGACACACCCAAAGCGTTGGCTACCTGTGATCAGGTAAATGGCAACAAAAGGACCACAGACTTTCAAATAACTAAAATTACTCAGAAAAAGGTTAGCCTACAAGAACGGGTCATACCGTTAAGGATGCACCTCATCTTCTCCACTAGATCGTCGCATTGCTCTTTCCAGGTGTACTTCGTCGCATAGCTGTTGCGGACAGCTTTCGATTCTCGCAGTCGTTGTTCCCTTTTTTTCTTCCACAACTTCTTTATCTCGGCAGACCAAACCTCAGGATCTTCAGAGTCGATCACGCATGGTGAACCGAAGTCAACCTCTTTCATGGCTTCTCCAAATCCCGAGTTGGCACTTACAAGAACAGGCAAACCTGCTGACATCGCTTCCAAAGCAGCGAGACCGAAGCCCTCGGTTCTTGATGGCATAATGGCAAGATCCACCTCAGAAAACAGCTGTTTTAAACGTTCCCTCAGTTCTATAAAATTCCTTACTCTCAGTCGACTAGGATGAATGTTGCATTCTTTCAATCGACCTGCCACTTCTTCCTGTTGCTTTGCACCAACAAAGATCAGATGAGCATCATCGAGTCTTGCTACAGCTTTAGCTGCGATGTCAAATCCCTTCAAAGAGAAATCTTCAGCATCGCCACGGCCAAACGCTAAAACTCGACACTTGCTCCCATCTTGCTTGCTCTGTGGTACGTCTAAAAACTCACCGAAAATGCCTGGTGTGAGAACAAATACCTTTTGGTCTTTCTCGAAAGAGCGAAGATAAGACCGATAAGCCTCTGCCAGCTTTGGCCCCACAGCCACAACAAAATCAGCCATGGCACAGAGATCCACTTCATCTCGATGCTTCTTTTCACCCTTCGAAAGGGCATCTGGGTAATCCTTGAACATCCCTAGTTCCTCTGGGTCGGTATGCACAAACTGAATCCACTTGCACTCGCGACTTTCACTTATAATCTGCGCTTGACGACCCAGTACCACTCCGTGACCGATGACAAAGTGTATTTGGAGATCTTTTGGAGGAAAGCTAAGCCATTCGTTTTCATCATAACCAGGCCTTCTTTTTGCTTGAATGAGAGTGACGTTGTGTTTCAGAGCTGCATTTTCTTCCTCATGGTCACATCGTGGAAGAAAAACAGACACTTGCACTTCGGGATGTTTCGCTAATTCTATGGCAAACTCTCTGTTGAAAGTAGACAGCCCACCACGCTTTGATCCCCACTCAGATGCGAGGAGTACTACTTTTATTTTACTGGAGGAGGCCATGGAATCTGAACAAAGCTTATCTTTGATAAGAAAAATAGATAACAATTAAAATATTCTCATAACAGCGTATTATTCAACCTGGTATCAGTCGAGGAGGACATGGTACAACTGGTTGCTAGACCTTTTCCTGGACCCCCATTTAATGGGCCTAGTACATTTTTTGAGACACACCTACTAGCTTTGGTTTACTTTTGCTTTCACAAGCACACAAGCAACTTGCCCCCCCCCCCCTCCCCCAAACCTGAAAACTGGCAAAATAAAACTTCTGTTTAGCGTATTCCTGGCGCGCTTTAAGTTTGTTGAAGTATGAAGAAAAACCTTTGCTCTGTTGGCACTTATATTGAAATCTTTTTCACATTTCTAAGCAGCCACCTGCCAAACAACATTGTATTACAGCTGTTACAACAAATATGAATCAGGCTTTTTAAATTTTTACTCGTCATTTCAATTCACTGTCAAAATGTCCAAATTATGAATGCCTCGTTTTCGTAAAGTGCTAAAATGTGAACTTATTAATTTCCTACTGAGTATTGTGTACTTAAAGAAACGTGGACACGCCAGGTAAAGAAACATGCCGGCGATATCTTTTAACTAAACGAAAGGAAATAATGGAATTAAGGTGATTCCATCGAAAAAGAAGTTGTAATGAGAATTTGTTGAAACTTTGCAGAGTTACTAATTACACCTAGTACATTAAAAAAATAAAATAAAAAGAGGGGGTCACCGTGTCTGATTTCACGTTACGGGGCTGTAGTATATAGGTACTTTGCTATCTTTAGACAGCAATATTAAAAAAACCTATCCTTGTACTAGAAACACCCATTACTTCAACAAAGTTATAACTGGCAATGAAATATAAACATTATTCTTAAGATAGAAGTACAATGTTACAGTAAAACGTCTTAAAATTGCCATAACAATGAAACTAATTTGAAATAATAGGCAAATCGAGCGTCTGCACGGTTCCGGTGAGACGCCTAAAATCTGACTGTAACAGTGAATCAACTGGAATATTTCAAAACTGAATAACGAAAAATTCTTCAAATTTGAATATATCATGTAAAGTTGTATTTTCCTTAAATAAATGGAATAAAAAAGTGGGGTCACCGGGTTCGTTTGGGAGGAAACGATCATTTATTTCTCTAAACAGCTCAGCTTCCATAGAAAACCTATCAGGTTCCGAACGCGCGCGAGCTCGTGCGCGCGCTAATCACGCAATAAATGATGTGCAGAAAGGATGCGCAATGCAATTGAATGAAATCACCTTAATTAGTTTTGACTTTCATCTAACCGAGTCTAGTAAAATTTTCACGATATTCTGTGAAATCACGTACTCCATGGCACGTTTCTTTAAATAACCAAACATAACCTGCTCAACGCGTACGGTTTTATTCACTGCTGACTTTTGTTAATATTTATCTCGTTTATACTTTTATAATTTGTATATTTTTCCCTCAAGGGAAAATTCCACCAAAGTCATCAATATTTAAGCACAGCCTTGATAGTTGCTTTAGGCAAACACGAGACGCTTGAAAAAAAAAGGCTACTATCAATCTGAAAGGGGAAAGCACGTCTAGGGACCTCAGTCGAGTTTCAACAACTTCATGGAAAAGCTGTAATTTCATCGGTGTACTGTGTGTATTCCGAAGCAGAGAATACACGACTCCCCCAGGGTTTCAATCGCTTTGATAGAGTTTTAAAAATGGGTATTGATGGTGGTGCTGTCCTGGCATCAGGACTAACCAGTGTCTTGCGGGGTTTTTTTTTCATCTCAAGCCTAGCGATTTTTAGTTCATCAGCACCACAATGAATATTCTTTGTTCGTTCGTTGCAACGTTAACCGAGTGCTTTCACCCACTAAGATTTTGTATTAGCCTATTTAGCACCTGCATTCAGATCTGGAAGAAACAACAAAAGAAACTAATTGAAGGGCGAAAAGATTTTATAAATAGAGTTATGATGTCTTTGAATAATCACAATGTCCTAACTGAAAGTCGGTTTTGATTTCGCAATTGCAAAAGCATTCAACACACTGTACAGTTATGAAGGGTGCAACAACGATAACACATAACCAAATGCCATATTGCACAACTATGAACTACGTCTTTACCCGCAGTTTTCAAGCATTCTTAACGTATTTGCTACATATGAGAACATGTATTCTTACAATACACCATCAGAATCGAAGAAAAAAATTTCTTTAAGCCTCCTTCTGAAAATATATCAAGCCGTTATAACTCCCTAATTGCATTATGAGATCTGTGCATGGGGCTTTACCTCAAAATCTCACCTAAGCAGACTACTCCTTCTTCAAAAGCATGCCCTACTGTTGTCTACTGTTATGTACTTTTAACATTTTAGGGATCATGCTCTCCTCTTATTTATTGACTCCAATATTCTTCCTGTCTCTCTCATGCACCTCTACGGTTAAGCAATACTAAATAGGATGTAGAAAATAATACTGCACCTGATAAAATTACCTCTTCATTCTTAAAAACCAGACATGCTCAAATTATAAAACCCGATTCTCTACTAATGATAACTTTTATATTGAACATTTCAATAGTAAGAAAGTAAAAAAATTATTCTTGAAAACAGGAACATTAGTCTGGAACTCAGTACCCTCAGAATTCCGGAATTTGTCGAAATATACTTTTCAAAAGAAACATTAATTCAAGACGTAAGGGGAATTAATTCTTATAAAAACCGAGTGACTATCTTGAGATCACTCAAATTAATAATGTGATGTATTACCTTGAAGTTTATTTTTTTGTCGTTCTCTCTAATTTACTAGTATTTACATCGACGCAAGTTATATTACACATGTTTACATTCAATAATCTTAAAACTGCTTCCATAATATTAAATATTAAGTTATCTTACTTCCTTTACTTACTTACTATAGCTACTGTTGTATGATATTTATAATTTCTTTGTTTTCTTCTTGCCCACTTCGATTTATTTTCTACTTGGGGGTGGATATATATTTTTGTAATTTACTTACTTTGTGATATTATAAAGTTGTTGTTATTTTTATGAACAAATTGTTTCCTGAAGTATAGGTATAGTGGAGCAATTGCAATTATGTGGAATAGTCTACAAACTAAGCTGAAGGGCATAAAATCACGTAGAATATCGAACATTCATAAGTACTTTGTGTTCTGAACCAGTTATATATACCTCGGAGATACTGTAAATAGTTTAAAAGTCTTGAAAAATGCGATACATCTGTATAGATATTGTGATGGATGCAACAATTAACTCTGTCTCCTTGCATTACAGCCATGCTTAAATTACGGGCTCAACATGGCTTGCTTGGATCTACTGCGGAAACTATATGCGAATTAACGAAAACTATAAGATATTGGAGGCAAACAAATAAAAACATCTTGGGGAGTTGAAAGGTTTGTGCAAAAAAATGAGCTGCATGATCGAACTCGACTCTTAAGGCGGAATACGGCTCTGTGTTTAAATCGTTGATATTGCCATTAAATATACAACAAAAAGAATACACTGGATGTAATGACGTGTTAAAGACAACATATCGTTCGTATCTCTAGATACTAGAATAAATACGTTTCCTATACGCTTTACACTTAACATTTGTTGCAAAGCTAACTGACGAAGCACATAGAATAAGCTATAGGAGGACTCCCTGTGAGCATTAGCACATGACAACATCAAGCGAAAGAAGCCTCGCTCATCGCTTGTACGTCTGATTGACTAAAAAAAGTAAAAGAAAACTTCTTTGACCCCACAGGAAATTCAAAATCCTGTCTTGCAAATCTTAAAGTCTCGGACGAACATTCTTGAAAAGCCAAACTAAGGAACAGCACGTGTGCGAAATTCTGAGTTATATAAAACCTCACTTAACATTCCATTTTAGCGTCCATACAGGTCAATCGGTGTTACACAACATTTACGAAAACCCTTGTCAGGAAATTTTACAATACGGTTTTTGTTAGATCTTTGAGGATATTGCTAAGGAGAATTAGAAACTGGCCTACGTTCGTGCCACAGTTTCCGCTTAAAAGCTGTGAAAGACTACTATTTTTTCCACGTATAAACGGAAATTGCCGAATGAAACCTATTCCGGGAAATGTTACATGGGCAAACGATTGTTTAGGGCCGACTTAACACCTTCGGGGCTTAATAAAGTCACGCAAAAGACGAAATTTGCTATAGTTTCGAAATCGAGAACCATTTCCTATCATCTCATTCTAAATTAGCTGCAGCCAGATGCAATTGGCTATCTGACCATGAGTTTGGCAAACGTTTTCAAACTCAATTCATTTAAGGTTACTTAACTTTCTGTTATAAACTGAACTGTCTAGAACTCTTACTAGCTTTTCCAGTGGAATAAAATACAATCTTACTAGTGGTTTCATTAACAAGTGGTTGCCGGCAGCATTCAGACATCTATTTGAACTCATGTAACCGCTAACTTTGTCCTGATTTTAACTCAGATGTTTGCGAGAATTGGCTGGGATTGCCGCTTCCATTGGGTAGCTCTGACACCACTTCAAAAGTTATTAAAACCCTTGTTTTTATGAATCTTACCTCTGTTACAGTTTTCTCATTCAATTTCTTGTCACCGTAATGTCCGTAATGTTGGCGGTCTCATGTAAAACTGACGAAATAGTATCGTTGGCAGGAAGTTTATGAACACAGCTCAGAGCGTCAGCGTCGTGCCCTTTAGTCGGTTTGAAAATAAAGATCCATTGTTTGTTCCGGTCACTAGGATATCGGCTCGACGCTCACACTGGTTTGACGTCATGATCTATAATGAGTGTATATAGCTCACACCACCCTCAAACCACCATTGTTCAAGTGGTGTATCATTCGAAAGTCAGCTAAACTGTTGAAAGGAATCCGTTAGATCGTCCTTCATGGTGCTGCCTTTCATATCGCATTTAAAGATCAAGTAATATTGGTACTTTATGGGTGCACCATTTACTTAAGTAACAGCTATACTTGTAATTGAGCTTGCCGTTACGTCTGAGGACATGAACTCTTGAAACAAACAGATCATGGTGAAAACAAACTTTCAGTTAACCAGTACTAGTGGAAAAAAAAATCCGTAGAATTTTGATTGTTGATAATGCAAACAAATAGCAGAAAATAGTTACGAAATGGCCTCTGAAAAACAAACCAATAACTAAGCCTTGACCCAGCCTCCCACGCAGTCGTTTTTAGGGGAGTCACGCTATAATAAATATTCAACTGCTGCAGTAACGTCAAAGTAAAAACCAAAGTCCGAGACAAAGTTTACTGACAACCCCCTCAACTTCCAGGTCATAAGCGAGAATAAGCGTGTTTCTAGTTTATGCTCCTAAACGTTATTAAAATTACGTTAGGTACAGTTCACCCGCACAAAAACATACTTCTTTTTATCAAATGATCTATAATTCTTGCTCAAAATGCGCCATTTTTACTTACAATTTCTGCAATCTAGAAGAACTCAATAGCGAGTAAATAACTACACACCTGTACCTGCCTTTTTCAGAAGCTGTGAGGAAATCTCTTAGAAACATTTTGACACAAATGTGATGATAATTGGTTGCTATGGAAACGAGATATGACGTCATAAGAAGCAACCCTAAGCCATTTTTGAAGAAAAATGTGTGTTTACCCTTTTTAGATGAAAAAAGAACAAAATGTTTGCAAACAGCAGCAAAGTGTTTAATTATGTCGTATTCCACATGCCCAGCAACAGAAATTTTCAATGTTCGCCTTTTTTTTGAGAACTTCTAGTTTTTGGTAAAATCAAAGACGGTACGACTGAGCTTGCGGCCAAGTAAGATCGACGTCAAGCCCCCCAACAGTGATGCAACCCATAATATATATCTCATCTTGTACAGCACGTCACAAACTTTCTACCAAAATTAAAATCTTTTGGAAATATTGTGACGCAACTTAAACCCAAGAAGGGTGCATTAACACCCCCCTTTAAGTACGTCAGAGGGAGCGATAGTTCCCATTCACTAAACACTGACAAGAGGCAGAATGTTAAATGGTCTGTTATCACCGTAGAAAGTTGATCTCAAGTGAACAATATAGCGGATGCTCTCTCCTACGCTCGTCTTTCAAGAAGGTAATTTTACATCCTTGGAATAAACAGAGCCCTTTATATAGCTCTAAATCAAAACGTAAAGATCTGGCCCCGCCTGAAAGTACGGCTAACACTATTCAAGGATATCGAGGGTTAAATTTAGTCCAACTAGCGGGATCGATTAACTCAGTAATCTTGGTATAAACGTGGTGAAAGGATGGCGGTCAGGAGAAGAAAGAAGGCATTGAATTCTATACAAATGACTCGTGGCAGCTAAATTATAAATAATTTTGTTGTCACCACAGATTGGAGAGGGAATGCCAAAGATTACACAGTCAAAACAGCACAAACGTGCAAATCATATTTTAAACGGTAATCCAGGAAAGACAGTTTTAGTAAATGGGATCTTAACAAAGCAGATTTTAAATTACGTAAATATAAGACGATCGAAAATGACGACGATTAAAAGAGAAGATGGTGCCGTTCCAATACAATAAAAACGTTCTTATCAATTTACATGTAATAAGCCAAATCTCAAATTTCGTACACGATGAATGTAGCGAAACAATTATGCGGCACAAATCGTAAAATTTTCCATCAGGCAAGTCTTAAATACGATTGAAAGAATCAAAGTAAGCGAACTCACCGATTCTAAATAGCAAAATTTTGCTTACATTTTACTTTGCATCAGCATAACTCAGTGGTTCTGAACCGCGAGTTCACTTCTTTTTTCTTTGTTGAAATATTTTGTTTCTCTCACAACTAAAAAGGCAATTATGTGGGTCACAAATTTCGTGAAGCGATCAATCAGACTACAGAAGGTATTAATTAGTAAAACGAGTATCGAAGTCGACTTCTTTTGCGCGCTCTGTTATTTTCCCGTGCGTTTAGACACTGAGGGATAACTTGTTAAACCGGCTTTCCTATACAAATCTTTATATTTGTACGACAAATAACCTAATTTCCGCGTTTGGATTAGACTGAATTGTAATGGACTAGTTTATTTTCAAAACAAAATAAATTAAACAGTACAAATAAAATTGACAAATGTTAATCTTATTTCTAAAATTCTAAAAGCAAAGATTTACGGTAAAACGTCATTTCCACGTACCTCACAACAGATAAAAGAAAAACAATAACAAAGACAACAACATAAATCAAATAAAAAGCTTCGCACGAACTTAGTCTTATTTCGTACAACAAGCAATCGAACTTGTTTTTTACTTCTTGAGGACAGAAAACTGTTTGTTGACATCTTTTGGAACAAAACAATGTCTGTCATGAAAATGCTTGCCAACATTCCCATCTCTTATTATATATCCCTTGTATACATTCAATTGAAAAAACATTGTCTAATGATAAATATAAAACATAAAATGTAAGACCCAAGGCCTTTCTGGGAAATGTTTATACAGTAACTTCATTTGCATAATCAGCGAGTGATTGTTTTCATACAGTACTAGAGCAACTCGCTGTTTTCTTATTTCGGAATAGTTTTACAGCAAAAAATTGTCTTCATGCGTGGACAAACGAGGACGAACGTTTGCAAATTTCGCACTGTACGTTTCTGTATATAAGCGCTCAACTTGGCCAGAAAGGCTTGCACCGCTCTCATTATCACGTGCAACTTGCTGCCATCAATGTTTTCCTTTGGGCGCTTCCGCTCAAAGGGATTAATTGGCAACCGCACGCGACACACCCCCTATTCATAGGCGTTACTTAATTTAGATTGTATATCGTATTGTATGTCATTTTCTATCACTCTCGTGGCGGTCATATCGGTTTTCTACCTCGTGTAGATTTTTTTTTCTTTCTCTGTTAATTATGGGTAGAACTCGTCGTTGTTCTGGCTGCAAGACGCCACTCTCGAAAAATACATTTGGAAAGCCGGGAAAAGGTTGCACTGGGCCAGAACAAAGTGCTGATGTCTCTGTTGTTGAAGAAGACACCGCCCCTCCTTCGCCATCCAGCCCAGTTGAAGATGGACCAAATGAATCTATAGAAGCCACTCTCGCTTCTTTGGTAGGGGCGGTAACATCACTTACCACTGGACTAAAGGAAGTCCAGGCTGATAATCAGCAGCTGCGTGGCCTACTTACTACCCAGTCGCCGAATAACGAGTGTCCCGTTCCAACTACGAGCGCTGGCGGTGCGACAGCTTCGGGAGTTACTTTGCCGGAGTTGCGCGCAATGCAAGACTTGTCACAACAAGCCGATCGACGCGTCGCTCAGCTTGGGTTGGTGGATTCCAGTGAGAGTGACTCGGACCATGACGATGTTGATGCGTCCGCGCGCGTCCGCGCTAAAGACAAAAGTGCGTCAAATGGTGGTGGTAAGTCTTTGAAGTCTGGCAAGGAGTCCAAAATTACGACTACCGTCCTTTATCCCCAGTTATGGCCGCATAGCTTCCTCAGTCTCACGAATGCTCGCCGCGATATTAAATATGATGAGCTGACGTTAGAGAAGTTCGTTGCAGGTTACGGACAAATCCTTCAATCCCCTGACATTGTGGAGATCGAGCGTTCCGCTCGGCTTAAGCATTTGGTGTCCCTAATGTATTTCGCCCAGCAGTACGAGTGGCAAGCCGCACTCAGTTTTCACAGGGCTGTTCTCCTGGAAATTGAGCGAGGTCTCCTCAAGTGGGGCGACTCTTTGTTTCATTTAGAGAGCCGTACTCTCTACGGGCATCCTAAGGCGCCACCATCGTCTACAAGTGGAGGATCTTCAACGTCTTCAACCACAGTCTTGTACTGTCGCGATTTTCAACGGCAGCAATGTTCTTTTAATCAAGGCCATTATGGCTATCTTAGGGGCGAACGAAAGTGGCTGCGGCATATTTGCTCCGACTGCTGGGTGCAATCACGAAAACAAGAGCAACATCACGCTGGTTCGTCCGAATGTACCTTTGCCACTGCACGTTCGGAGACAAAAAACTAACTAACTCGAACACCTTCGTCCACCATGCGCAGTTTGTGGATGAGAGTGTTCCTTGTTTTTCTGAGGATGTTGAACATGACATTTCATCTGCTAGATTTCACTGTTTTCGTGATGCAGCGGCTACTTTTGATTGTACAGAGTCCGTTTGCGGTTCACGTTCTAGTTTACAATCGAGTTTTGCACACTATTTTTCGCCTCGTGCGGTTTGTTATTCTTATCGGGATGTTCATCATTTGGTTGCTCAAACTGGTGAGCCAAATTATTTAGTTGCTAAGGTTCCTGTACCCTCCGCTTTAAATATTTCGGCCTGGCGCGAACTACTTCAGGCCTATGAGGACCGTGTTGTTTGTGATTTTTTAGAATTTGGCTGGCCAGTTGGTTTCGTGCCAACCGTTTTACCCATTTTTGACCTTCGCACTCATCGTAGCCTGCGAACGCAGACGTATTTCCGGTCGCTTGTCTCCGCCGAAAACTAACGTCTGCGAAAACGAGCCCACGAGCGATTTCCATGACGTCAATCCTTTTGTCTTCTTTTTGACCAATTACGTTAAGTTTTAGATTGGCTCAAATTCCCGCGCGCGTGGAAAGGCGAGAATGGTAGCTTTGGCATCTATCGCGAACGCGACGGCAAACGATGGACGAAACACCGAAGAAATTGACCCGTTCGGATGAGTTTTGCTTTTTATGTAAAGACACTTTTTCACTTCCGAAATCTAAAATTAGAGTGCTGGGGAAAAGTGCAGTGGATATTCCAAGTTTAATTCTCAGGGCGACCAAAGTGGATGTGAATGTTTACGTCGAGAGAGAAAAGTTTTATATCTGTCGAACGAAGTGTTATAATCGGCTCGTCCGCTTACAAAATGCTCTCAGAAAGGTTGAAGAAATACAGCAAGAAATACAGCAGGTCTTTCAATCGGATGAATCTGTACGCGTCAAAAGGCTGGCGAAAGAACCGGCTGGAGTGCCAGAGGCGAAAAAAAGCCTAAAGTTCGACAGTAGTCAACGTGAGAATTCCGCACAAGATGTCAGTTCGCAGGCTAGTCCTGCTGCGATATTTTTCCCTCCTCCAACGTCGGGAATTGTTTTTACCTCTTTTGCCAGACCGCCTGTGTTATCTTTTGGTGGTGTGAGCCCAATACCTGGGACGCCAAATAGTGGTTTTCTCCGAAAAGCCTTCGGTGGATCGCTGACTTCAACTCCACGCAGTAAACCAGTAGTGCAAGAACCGCAAGAAGTGTCTGGAAAAGAATCGTCTGAGACGCAAGTTCATATTTCTGTCACTTATCCCTGTGGTAAAACCTATAAACGTGAACTAGAAAACCATCTTGCAGTCATTGGCAAAGCAATTGTGCACGGTCCTTAACAGCGGATTGCTAGTGCGGTTCTGAAGAGTGACACACTGAAGCAAATGGTCGTGGAAAAGGTTCTCAAGTTGATGACTGTGCAACTGAATGAACTTTGTTCTAGAAAACGGCCCTCGATCTTCAGGGCTAATACAAAGGAGGAAATAGTGAATTTCGATTTCGCGAGGGCTTGCCAAGAGTTGAAAGCAAGGGCCCCGATATTCTATGCATTTCTGATGACAAGTGCTTGCGTTAAAAAGGAAACTCCTGATTGGCTTCCAAGCGTAGCAGTAGCAGGGTCAGTCCTTCTGAAACAGCGCAACTCACATATGAACGCCTGCGCCACAGTTATTGGTATTCTTCTGAAGTCAAGATCTCTGGAGGTGAGGATAGAATAATAAATAGAGAGGTTTAGCATGACGTTTACGGCAAACGGCAAACGGCAAAAATGGAACTTTTGCCGTCTCTCTTTAGTTGTGTGTACAGTAGAGTGAGATTATTTGTATTTTGAATGAATAGTAGGAGACGTTATTCCATTTTTGTGTGCTTTATTTACGGACAAAAGAAAAGAACTCAAAATTAGAAGCTATCTTTGCCGTTTGCCGTCTGCCGATAACGTCATGCTAAACCTCTCTAATATTTTTAGTGAAAACTTGAAATGATGTACCTAGATGTAGCGGATTCGATCTGGTAACTTTGACTTCCAAAGATGCCTTTCTCTTATACAATAGTAAATTTTTGTCAACTTTTATAGTCTGAGTGACTTCTTGCACTTAATTTCTTTAAGTACAATACCAGCATTATTTTGCTCTGCATTAATTTATTTATACCTCTTCCTCTCCTATGTTAAGTTAATTTTTTTATCCTAATAAGTAATTATTATTGTCATTTAAACAAGGGCATCCAATCAGCTAGCTATATTTTTGCCCTTTTCCATTTCTCTTCTTCTACTTATTTACATTTTCTTCATCTTTTTAATTTTCGGGCACAGACAAGTTCAGGATTGAAAGTTGTTGAGATGCATGTTCCTTATTAAAAGTGTCCTAATTAATAAAAGTTGACTAAAATAAACCTAATTTTGTCAATTATGAAGTGGTATGGAAGTCCCAAATAACTCATTCAAACATGAAGTACTTATTAAAACATACTTGGTTTCAATCTTGCAAAAGTAGTGGGTGTTTGTGTATGTGGGAAGGGGGGGGGGGGTATTGCAATATCCATCCTCACTTACCTTGTATTTTGTTTTTCGCATAATAATTATATCCCATTTCTTGAATCATTCCTCTTAGGCAACAATGGATAGACTATCCAAAATGAAAGTGACATGCTCCAGTGTGAGAGTACGTTCAAAACTTGATGTGCTTGGAGAAAAACATGACCAAGAAATATTAGATCTGCAGCAAAAGATGTCCAAGGATGAGCAAGTTGTTGTTGATAAAGAGGAAGCAGTTACCGTGCTCACCGAGAGCTGTAGCACAGTTGGCCACTGCTGTTCTAACAACTGTACCCAGGACATTGAAAATGCACGTAAACAGCTTAAAGAGGCAAAGTCAAGTTTACATCCAGGCTTTGCTATTGCATTTGATAACATTGATGGCAAAATAGAGCGCAAGCACATGACCAAGGAGAATCAGAATTTGGATTTTCATTGGGTCAACCACAAAATCATCATGAACAGGGTTTCTGGCAACAAGCTCGATACTTCACCCAGAGAGATAAGTGGTGTGCCAAACATCAATTTCCTTCCAACTGTTCAGGACCAGAAGAAACAACGGCACAATTATATTGTGCTTGTGTCTAGAATGCTTGTGGAACACTTAGAAAGCTTCTCTTTCCTAAAAGAAGTGTGCATCAGGCATATTCCGCACACGTATTCCAAGGAAATGGCCCAAAAATCTGTCTGTGTAAGTGGCCAATACGGTTCACTCAAATGCATGCAGGTCATACCTTAATTGGTTTAGAAACACTAGGATAAAGCTACTGGTGTTTCCTGGGCTTACTGTTTTGAGTTCCACTAGCAGTAAGGGGTACAAAAAACAGATGCAATGAACAACCATAATTTAGTTATGAGACAGGAGCTTGTGTAAATAAGGTTTTTTCAATGTTGCTGTTACCAATGGGTGTGCTGTTCAAGAATGAAAACATCACAGAAGATATCATAGACATTCTAAGGAGTTTTCAGTTATACCTGCCATATTCCAGTTGGAATGGAGAGAAGAAGTTTGTTAGCCAGCTGTGTGTTGGAGATCAGTTGTCCATCGAGAGGGCAGTGAATGCCATCCATTCAGTTTCCAATGGATACACAGCAGAAGACCGTTTGGAAGGCTTCAATCTCCAGCTTGGTGACTGGCACACAGGAGTTAAGATCCTTGAGGTAAAGTTATTCAACATGCCTTTTTTTAGAATTGCAACACTTAAAAAGCACTTCAAAAACTCATTAATAATTCATAAAGGAAATACAAAAGAAATTAATGTTTAATGAGTGTCCATATCTGACAAAGACACGGCTAAACTTTACGTCCAATTTTCTAGGCCAAAATGATCACAAATCTAAATATTAGTGCAATAATGAGTTGATCTACCTCAGAAGATTTTGAAGCCGTTCATTGCAGTCAGTGATAAAACACTGCTGCTCATTTATTAGACATTACATAATCCACATGCATGACTATTTCATATAGGACCATTTGGAAACTCATCAAAAGTTTTTATTTCATTTGATTGGTCTAAACATGTCACCTGGTGAAGACAAATCTATTTAATTTTAAACTCCACAGCCTTCATTCAGCTAAAACATTTGTCTACAGACATTATGTAATCTCTGAGAGATTTTGATCGTCGAAGCCAAGAAAGTATTACTAAACATCATCTTGATTTGGAAAAACCTAATTTGCATTTACTTTCTACACACTAATTTACATATGCGATTTATAAAACCGGTTTCGTCTAAGACCTCGTCAGTTGTTTTTTTGTTTTTTTTTTTTTGTTTAGCGATCAACTGACGAGGTCTTAGACGAAACCGGTTTTATAAATCGCATATGTAAATTAGTGTGTAGAAAGTAAATGCAAATTAGGTTTTTCCAAATCAAGATGACATTATGTAATCATCATAGACAAATATCCATGCATATTTTTGCACTAAATGGAGGCATTTTATTAAATATTATTTTTTTATTGCTCAAAACCAATTTCTATCTTCTGTATACAGCTGTTGTATAAACGTTTCTACTCTGGAAGTTCTTCAGATGACCACTGCACCATGTTCTCTGACCGGAATTTGATTAATCGTCGCAATGTGCGAGAAGATCCTCACGCAGCCTACAGGGCAGACAGAGATTTTATGATCTTGCTGGTGACATCGCGTGTTATTGCTGCTGCCTTTCAGGTGCTTGGCTTAGATAGCAAACAAGGCATGCCCACCCATTTGCCAATTCCTGAAGATCTCATCAACCAGAGCAAGTTTCAGAAACTTCAGTTTTTACACAACGCAGCTGCAAAGATTGTTGACGAGCTGGTAATTGATGAGAAGATGATGGATGGTTCAATACAAGCCATGGTGTCAGAACACGAGAGGCAAGAAGTGTTACAGCAACTGGAGCTCAATCCAGATGGGCGCTTCCCTTGCCGATTTCCAGGCTGTACAGCATCCTTCAAGTACAATGGCAAGAGTCGTAGAAGACATGAACTGGGACATGATCCACCAGTGGATATTCCAGATGATTTTCCTTCAACAACTGAAAAATCAACACCTTCAACATCTAAAGAAACTGATGACATGTTCAACTACAACTCAGCACCTCTCAGAAGGGTTATTTTTTATGAACTTCTTAGATGCAGTGTCTGAGGGTGATGGTGAAAGGCTTATTAGGCAGTATAAGTACCTCATGCTACTCTGCAAGGCAGATGGCTCACATAGCACCAAGTATGCTCTGGAGAGCTTGTACCAGTTGCTCCTTGTCCATGGGTTGAGTGAGAAAGAGGCAGAAAAACTTGTGTGGAACAGAGGTGTGAACAATCATGGTGGCCCTGGTAGGAACATCCCTCATGATCTTGAAGTTGAACAGAGCAACAACTACAACAAACAAGGAATTGGCAACTTGGGCGTAAATGTGAATGAGAAAGCTGTTACTCGAATCTCGAAGGCAGAGCAACCCGTAAGAGAGATCACCGGCAAAGTCGAGAGAAGTCTTCATCAATTTGTACGTTCTGGGAAACATGTTCAGCAATTCCCAACTGGAGACTTCGATGAACTTTTAAAGGAACTGGTACAGAACAATGTTTTTAAGTATCAAGAGGGTCGCAAATTGAAGCATTTCACAGGATTTCAGAGGGATGTGTTAGAAAATCTTGACATGTCTAACGTGTTTGTGTGGATCAATGAGCACAAGAAAAAGCTCTCGTCTGGTAATAAAGCCAGATAGTATAACACTACTGTGCTTCTGCAGCCTTTTTGATATTCTTTTGTGTCCATGCATATTGCTCTCCAAGCCTTGTTGGCATGTGCACAAAACAAAAAGTGTTTGAGCCTAGAGCAAGACTTGGAGGGCAATTTACATGTTCACAAAAGAATAACAAGTAGGCTGCTGTTGCAGTCCAATTAGTATGTTCTGGTTAAGGTGCTAATTTATTTGTATTAAGAGGTGACTGAGTGAGGTCAAGTTTCCTTGACTGCATTGTTACATTGTTGTATTGGTATGAAACATGGATACCACCCTTTATGTTTTTATAACAATGTAAGGAAAATTGTTTTCTTTTTGGAACATGTAAATACAAATTCATAATTGATTAGAACCGAGAGGGGACAAAATAATGATCTACAAATCTAGCTAATACTGTGAATAAACTATCAATTTCCTAATCATTGATCTAATGACAAAGTTGAAGACAGTGGTCACTTCAACTAGAAATTGCCCCGTGGCAATTTTTAAGAGGTGTCTATCCTTGACTTATAAGTGTTAAATGAGGGACTATAAGATTGAGCCAGAGAAGTTGTTTCTTTGCAGGCCTTTAGCCAGGTGGGAGTCCAGGAGTCCTCCACTTTTCAGAGAAAATTAATATGAAATTAACTGTAAACAGAGGTTTTATTTCTTTAGCAAATTTGTAAATCTACATCGAATTAATATTAAAGATTATTTTAATCACCAAGACAAGAAGAAAAATTTAACCAATATAGAAGAATGTTTTGCTTGAATGTATATCTTTGAAGAATAAGACCAACCTACATACATGTACACATTAAATTCTCAATAAACTTTTAAAGTGGCATTCTTAAACTGTTGAATGTCACAGTTAGGTTTGTAAATATTGAAATAAATGTTGAGTATTTCCTACAAAGTTTAAGAGCATTTGAATGTCTTAAAACCAGAACCAAAGTTATTACTCCGACTAATCACAAGGGACACTTATTCAGTAAGCCAGCATGTGAAGTCATCCCATCACACTGTCACCCCCATATATGTATCTGAAAAAATATTCAGTGATACACATACAGTAGTTCTACACTACAAAGTGAAAACCATGTATATTTCCCTTATTTAAATGTGAGCAATGAGTGGTTACCTTTGGGGATACTTTGAATTTGGGGGTGTCATAACTTGGGATGACCTCAAATGCTAAACATCCCTTTGGTCACATGAAAGGACATACAGTCCTTTCTGTATGCTGGCTAAAATTTAATTTAAAGAAGAGTCACTCAAGGCAGAACAGAATCAAAGCTTAAATTCATCACTGCATTTAAGGCAGCAAATGGTACCTCACTTGCCCCATTGTCCATTGATGCATTGTTTGAGTCATCCATTTGAGAGAAGCTAAGATTCTCAATTGCCAAATTTGCCAATTCGTCGTCTAGGGCAATATCACTCCAATCATCTGGCAAAAGTTCCTCCTCATCAGATGACAAGTCATTGTCTTCGATGCAATTATGGGTGTCATCACCCATGTCCATGAAAATGCTTCGCAAAATTCCATAAATCTTAACTGCGTGTTTCAAATCCCATATTTCAACCAGGTTGCAAATGTCACTGATTGAAAACAATTCTTGGCAGTGGTCCAGAACTTGGGTAATTTGAACAGCAGAAAATCCCAGAAGAAACTTGGGATGAGTGAAGGATTTTAATTTGCCACTTGCATCTCTTTTGAGCAGGCTGGTAATCAAACTTTTGTGATAGATGTTTAGTTCATTTGTAAGCGTCTTTCTCTGATCATCTGTCACATCACGTATCCTGGAAGGCTTATTAACATCGGGCTTAAAGTCAACAGGATAACTAAGAACCTTGCAGTTCTCAAGACCACACTTGCAAACAACAGAGCAGTTGTCGCAGCACAAGTGATGTGGGTTGTGTTGGTCCAAATGTTCTTTATCAAAATGCTGCATGAGAAATTTCCGTCTACACCCCTTGTGTTTGACATAGTCTTTCATCTCTTTTTCAACATGGGTTAATTGCATCCCCTGATAGAGGAGGTAGGCAGTGCTTTGCTTTCCATCTCGCCCAGCCCTTCCACTCTCTTGTATGTAACATTCAACATTCTTGGCTGGTCCAAAATGGATGGTCCTGTAGACCTCCTTGCAATCCACTCCCATGCCAAACGCTATTGTAGCTACCAAAATTCGCACACATCCTTGTTGTTTTTGGAAGGACTGTAAGATGTTCTCTTTGTTGGATGCAGGGGTACAAGAATGAAGCATTTCAATGACCACCTTCTTAGGCTGCTCACTATTCTCAGAGTTAACGATAGCATGTTCTCCAAGAATTGACTTTATTGTTGAATATATTACTGCGCACTGCTTTATAGTTTGACAGTAAATGACTGTTCTTGTAGCTTCTGTGCTATGTTCAATCACCTCATTGGCTATCCAGTAGAAATACTGTGCAAGGTCAGCATTTTTGTTCAGGTATGTAACAACATAACTAATGTTGTCTTTGTTTGGGCTCTCCATGATAACATGGGGATCTCTCATGGCAAGCACCTCAAAAATTGTTTCTTTTGTGTCGACAGTAGCTGTCGCTGTGAGGGCAATAAATGGTATTGAAGGAAGCAATGACCTGAACTCATTTAGTCGGGCAAACCACACTCTGAAAGCTGCATGCTTATTGGACTTTGACTTACCCCTAAGAAAAAACAAAATATTTCATATTTATAAATGGTGTTAAGATAATGAACTGCTGCACTAGCGCACTATGCTGCACTTCTGATTTTAAAATAATTCCTTTAGATTTTCAAAGCAGTTTATATTTTCATTGTTTAGATTTTGAAAACAAATACAAGACAGAAAATTAAAATTCCAAAGTGGTTTAAAAAATTAGAAACCAAAGTTTATGAGCCACAACACAATACAGATATGTAGGCAATTGAGAGAGGTTTACAACTAAAAGGATAACACTGAGCTGTGGTATAAAAAGTTTGGTACACGTAGGGCTCTAGTTATTTGCTCAACAAAGAGAAACTGATAAGGTTGTTTATTTCGTATGTGAAGGATATTTCAGCACTAATGCACTAGTCAATTGAAACCCCCACCCCCCGACCCCCGGGGCAGGGCGGGGAATTAACGCGGCCATACCGGTGATTTAACGCGTATTTAACAGCGTGAAATCACCGGGAGTCGGGGAATTTAACACCTGCCGTTTTTAAGCGGGGCATTTTAGCGGGGATTTAACGCTGCACCGGAAGTCTGGGTAGCTCGGTCGCTTCATGTTGAGGACTGGGTCCTAGTCTCTCCGACTCTCCTCCATGTGAAAGAAGATGGCGGACGGTGCGAGAAAGGTATTTACACGCTTCATTCTTCTGAATCTTTAATTAAAACGGGCCATCCTGTCTATATATTGTTCTTCTGTGAGAATTTAATGTTCTATAATCGAGAATTTATTTGAATTACGTAGATTTTCGAACTATTTTATAATGCAAATTACACATTAGCAATTCCAATTCTGAGATACATGTTTGTTTTGTATATTTACAGATTCTTTTTCAGTTTAGAGAACAGCGGAAGGTAAAAGATGTAAATGATGAAACTTTGACTGAGTTAATTCACGTAGTCCGGGGAGATTTTAGTATTCCTGAAGGGGAAGGAACTGTTGTTTTGCAACGGTACGACGAGTCGTGGAGTGAGTGGCTTGATGTAACCGATGAAACAGAGCTCGAAGATAGGGCAAAAATTAAAGTTGTCTTGCTCGGAAAGAAAGAAGATGCAAGCGAGGAAACAAAATCGCAGGCAGTAGAGCCTACAAAAATAGATGCAGGTATGTTTTTATTTTTGTGCATGTTCCTGTTTTATATATTTAAAAATCAACAGATGTATGTCTTCAATAGACTGGGTATCTCCTAGTACATTCTTTGTTTGATATTTAATTGTTTAATAATTCAGTCTGCCCAACGTCTGGTTTCAATGTTTGGGAAACTTTTGCCATGTAAAAAATGGGCTGGTTGTACTTAGATATATTTTTGTTTACAAGTTAGACTGAGTTTTTAATACTCATTACAAAATTTGCTTCCTTGTTTTACATAAAGGCATGCATTGTTTCCAATAAATAATCTACAATAATTGTAGATGCTATTTCTGGTTTATACTGATGATATAAATAACTGCATAAAATTAATTCAGTGCTTTTTTTTCTTTTGAATGCAAGGTATGAGAAAATAGGCTCTGAAGTTATTTGATGATATGCAAATAGTATGAAGATGCCAGTAAATTAAATTTCCTGCAATCCTGCACAGTTTTATATTTTGTTTTGATTAAATCTAGCAAACTGGGACAGCCCAGCTCATGTGATGGGCTCCTTAAATTTACATTTTTCACCGGCCCAGGGAAAGTTAAATTTCCATTTGGCTATTAATTTTGTTTAATGCTTTGTTTCTATCAGATACTTGAGATGACTCTCAGGGACCGAAGGGAATTTCTCCTAATACAGTTGAATTTCTTCTTACAACCATTTTCATATGCGACCAGCTCCCTTCAGTGACCACACTGACAAAACCCTGTTTACTGAAATTCTCAGTAAAATGCAATTCTGTAATAATATTGAGAGTTCTTGTATTATATAAAGTGATCAGCTTGAGTTATGACCACGTTCTCCTCTGGGTGGTTGTTTATGAGAACTTTGACTGTTTAATGAAATTTGTATTTGTGACCACCTCTTCTATGCCACCACTTTTCCATAATACCAAATATATATGCTCAAAACCTATTGTAAAGGAAACATAATGGTTCTGCATAAGTTATTTCCAATTTTTTATTTTGCTTCCCACTTATCAACATGGCCAAAGTTGTGCACCTGCCAGCCTGGCATGATTTTTTTGTGTGTGGGACAGTTAAGTTAATATTACTAATATTGATACTATTTGAAGCTTCAGGGTGCTTTTTCTAGCATTTATGGTGTACCAAATATTAGATACTATTGGCCATTAAAGCCAGTGAAGCCTGAACTTGCATAATTATATCAATGATCTGAAGTCTTTAGGTTGTTTTAATTTGGTAGTCATTTAACAGCTTTTTCTTCATTCCTTTGTGTATAGTAACATAAATTTGGTATTGAAATTTGCAGGTGTGAGGAAGAGTCGCCAAGCAACTATTGCTATTACTTCAACTGGAGATATCACAGTAGGACCAGCTGCTGTAAGTGATAAGAGTTACATGACTACTTGGTGCATGCATGTTCTTGTAGCTATGACATTGTTACTATTTGGATATTGGTTAATTTGATTGTTTATTGGTCACTTTGAATTAAATTAGCGTTAAATGAAGGACCACTTAAAAAGCTTCCAAAGCAAGTGTCACTGTATCAGATTTATTGACATTTGTAAACAAACACAAATAAAGTTTGGTTGTTCATATGATACACGTTTATATTGTTTCTGTTCCTATATGTGAGTCGCAATCCCAACAGCTTTTGTCATATAAAAGCCTAGCAGTCCAAGTTTGTATAATTCTTCAAGCACAGCAAGAGCGACAACATCGCAGTTCCCTGCTGGACAGTGGACGTTGATTGAAAAATGTCAGTAAGAAACTATGCATGACTTATAATCTACTTGAGAATATTAAATCTACTTGGGAAATATCTAAAAAAGGACAAAATCTGTTTTGTGTTTTTACTGTGAAGCGACCAAAAAATACCGGGGCCATGGTGACGGGGGTTTTAACAACGAATGTTTCCCCGATGACCGGGGGAAATGGCCAAGTTTAACACTACCTAAATGTTAAATTCCCCACCCTGTCCCGGGGGTCGGGGGTGGGGGTTTCAATTGACTAGTGCATAATTGCTAAGGATGGGGGACGAAAGATTCAAGTAAAAGTCAATAAGCTTCAAATCTTACCAATGCGAAATTATGTGGGCTTCATCAACAGCCAGAGCTCGTACGAACTTCTTGTAGCAGTCGCTCGTGACCATTTTTCGCCACCTTTCATCGCCCAGCCACGATTCAGGCGATCCATAAACAATGGGATACTGGCCACTTTCAACAGCTTTTCTCTGCGATTCTGTGCTTATATCGCTCAGACAAATACAACTTATTCCGAGGGAGTTTAGCCGGCTTACTTGATCTTTCATAAGGCTAACTAATGGTGAAACGACGATCACAATATTCTTCTCACGTGGAGATTGCAGCGTTGAGAATACTTCTGGCAATCCCTGGAAAATCATCGACTTTCCAAATCCGGTCGGCAAATTCACAAAGACATCCTTTTTGTGCTCAACGATGCATTTTATTGCTTCCTCCTGCTGCTTATTGAGGTTCGGGATTCCAAATCTCCCACAGACTTTCGTAAACGCTGAATCCAAACATCTTTCCACATCTTCCGCCATTTTGTTTCACACGCGTATTCGTGTGCCTCGCGCAATCCACGCGAGTTTAGTTCTTGACTTTTATGAACCAGATTGTGATTGGTCCCCAGAAAATGACGTCATGGAAATCGCTCGTGGGCTCGTTTTCGCAGACGTTATTTTTCGGCGGAGACAAGCGACGGCCGGAAATACGTCTGCGTTCGCAGGCTAGCAAGATGGGAACAAGTGTCGAGTTTTAGCGTTTGGCCGTGGCGATGCTGACGATTTCTCTTCAAAGGGATTTGACATCGCTGCTAACGCTGTAGCAAAGCTGGAGAATGTTCATCTGATCTTCGTTGGCGCAAAGCAGCAGGAGAAAGTTGCAAGTCGATTGAAAGAATGCAACATTCCTCCAAATCGACTAAGAGTGAGAACTTTTATAGAACTGAGGGAACGTCTAAAACAGCAGTTTTCTGAAGTGGATCTTGCCATAATGCCTTCAAGAACCGAGGGCTTCGGTCTCGCCGCTCTGGAAGCGATGTCAGCAGGTTTGCCTGTTCTTGTAAGTGCTAACTCGGGATTTGGAGAAGCCCTGGAAGAGGTTGACTATGGTTCACCATGTGTGATAGACTCGGAAGATCCTGATGTCTGGTCTGCCGAGATTAAGAAGTTGTTGAACAAAAAAAGGGAACGTCGACTACGAGAATCGAAAGGCATTCGTGACAACTATGCAGCGACGTACAATTGGACAAAGCAATGCAACGATCTTGTTGAGACGATGAGGAGCATTCGTAATGGTAGGAGTTTTTCTTTTGTCTGTTTGCCTTTTTTTCTGTGTGACACGCAAACTGATTCGGAGATCCGGATCCGGATCAGTTTGCTGATCCGGAGATCCGGAGAGCTAATGATGATCACAACATGACTTGACCACAATCCATAAAACGAGTAAATCAACCGTCAGTATGACCAAGAGTGGTCACAGATTCATGTCACACGTGTTTCCAGCTCAGTTGTCTTGACTTTCCTACTGTTTGTTTTGGATGGCAAACATGATAATAAAATGAAACCTTACTTTTTTGAAACCCCGCAACTGTCTTCGTGTTTTTTTGCGATTCGAAATTTTAGAGTTAAGGAGAATGTTCTGTCCTCCAATTAGATTAGTTTAAAGAATAGATAAGCACTGAAGAAATTCTTTCCAAAAGTTGGTCACAGGTACTGAGGAACTAAATCAGATTTACACAGAGATGAAGGAATGTCGCCCTTAATTTTCTATAGCTAAGAGGGGAAAATCCATTAAATATTACTTTGAATCGGTGCAGCTCCGGTTTTTTAAATTTTCTTTTAGAAGATTCGCCAAAGCCGCAGCCTAGGAGGAAGTCATCCCGCTCTATTTCAAAAGAAGCTAGGGAAGGTAACATCACTACCATGACGAAAACAAATGTGAAAGGATTAATTAAGAAATGTGTTTGATTAGCCATGAACGTAAGCGTTACATGTATCAACTTTGTGTGACCTTCACATTGTACTATATATGAGGCGCAGAAATAGCCTCATCTATGTGAACCCAACGTGAAGGTCTGCCTATTTTTCCAACTTATCCAATACAAAGGGTAAGTGAATGGGAGCTGGGATTCGCCTAGATTTGCACTGGGAAAATGGCTTTGGGTTCAGGGACTGGGTAATTGGGTAACCTGATACTGGTCTTGGGAACCAAAAACACCTGCACAGCGTATATAGGAAACGATTAGTAAAAAAATGTTAAACATTAACACAAAACCAGCACACTGCGACTGCGAATGCTCTCGCAAGTCACTGATTAAGTTGCAAGAACTAGTCCTGAAGTAGAGCCAAAATGACGGTGACTGAAACTTCTCGAACTGTAGACGTCGAAATCAGGTACATATCCACACGAAATCCAGTAAAACACACGGGAAATTATAAATTCGAGTTTTCGTTTTCATCGTTTGCTAAAAGAAGTGGACAAAACATTGTTGTAAATGAGTGGACTTCAGGAATCCATATAAAGACGGGGAATGGGATTTGGGGTCAAATCTTGGCCCCTTCAGCTGACAGTAATAGTGAGGGGTTCGGTTACAGTTCTTCCCAAATTTTCAGCATTATCAGACTTAAAATTGAAAAAAAAAATGTGACATTTGTATCAGTTAAAAGCACAAATTAAAAAGGAAGCAATAGTCAGGAACTTCAATTCTCCGCAGAATTCAAGTGCTACTATTAGTCCAATTGACTTTTCCTCTTTTTATCTTTTTAAAGGCGCCGGCATTCCAGGACAAAAAAGAAGAAAATCCTCCTCCGGTGGAAGCACTCAAAGTCCTGAACAATCAGTGCCAACTACTGCACACGGTAAAGGTCAGATTCATTAAATTAAGCCTTGCAATCTCCAAGTGATGGTTTGGTCTCAGTTATCTAGTTGAACTTTTATCTGTAAATGAAAACTTTTGCCAGTAATACATTGTGAGCTTTTCACCATGAAGTTCCTAAAACAACTAGAAAACTCCATTACTTCGATCATTCCTACGAACAGTTGTCCAAGATAAAACCTCTTTCAAACTGACAGGCTTGTAAGAGAGATAAATACACAAAAGTCATTTGAATTGATGCAGCGAGATTATGTTATTTCATGATGATTGGTTATTTCACAAGGTGTCCCAAAGCCGAAGCCTAGGAGGAAGTCATCCCGTTCAGTTTCAGTCGAAGATCAGCAAAGTTAATTATCATTGTCTAAATACGGGAGAATTTGTCCTCCATTCGTTTTTTGCTAAAAACGGCGGCATACAAGAAACTGTAGATTAAGAACCTGCAGGCTATATGTGAGAGCCAATTCGGGCAAATAAAGCTGGTTTTTTTGGAAAATTTAGGAAACTGGAAAACACAGGCTTAGAGCAAAATGCGCTTTGGAGCAGTCTATGCACAATGTAGAGCATCAATCTGATTACCAGTCTACTTTATTAATAATTAGGCCTCACTCTTTCTTGTACGGACCTCGCTTCGTTCGGTCCGTACCAGAAAGCCCTCGGGCAATATTCTCCCAGTACGGCCCTCACGCTCGGTTAGTAAGAATTAAATATACAACTTAATAGTTATTCGTTGTTTTGTTGGATAATACGCGCAGATATTTTTCGAGTTTCGTAGTAATCTTCCGAACCTCGCAGGGGGGAGAAAAAATGCCATAATGAGTAAAATCGCCTTGCCTCGTCCTCTTCTCCAGTCTCCCCTCGAATTTTTCCCGCTCTTTCGCTCGCTTTATTTTTCGCTCGCGCTCCACTATCCGAACGCCTGGAACAGGCTAATTATCACCCAAAACACCGAACAAGAGGTTAATTATTCCACTACATTTTGTTTTTGCTTCGTCCTTCTTAAGCAAAAAACCTGCCAAACCGGGATTGTACAGTGTAATACGCTGGCATATTTTGCGCGTTCTCTTGCTCTCAAACGGTGAAGTGACGTAGCAGTGGAACAATGGTAAATTTTACTTTTTATTATGGCCATCAGCAAGCAGTATTTACTCCAGGAACACTTTAAGAACATTACAGCCTGATTTCTCACTAGATATCCATATATAAGAGGTACTTTAGTCTGCGTTTAAAAGACACGGGTTATTTTACGCATTATGAACCAAGCGCAGCTTTGCTACTCTACTCTGTTTCCCTTAAAATGCTTATAAATAAGGGGCATAAATTATGTTCGTTATTTGAGCCCGCCTAATGCATAATATCATGTTTTCGGATTAATAGTCCAACTGACTTTCGTTTCCTTTTAACTTTCTTAAAGGGACTCCACCACGCAAACGAAGGAAATCCTCGTCAGGAGAGGACATTCAAGGTGCAGAGAGATCCCCGCTACCGCCTGTTCACGCTGAGGGTCATATAAGAAGTAACCCTGAGTTAAACCTTGAAAATGCAAAGTGTTGGTTTTGTTTTATCCGACTAGTTTAGCCACCATGAAGTCTTGGAAATATTCATAAATTTTTCTTTCCAAAAGAACGTCTATGGAAGAAATGTCCTTTACCTAATGCACCTTGCATCTTCTTGTATCTTCTTTTTTTTCATTAATGACTATGTGCTTCGTAAGGAGGTCCGGTTTTAGGCTAACTTTCCATCTTTTAAGTCATGAGTTCGTGCGTTGTCGCGAACTCGCAACCACTCGTATTGATTCATTGATTTATTGATTCATTGATTCATTGATTCATTGATTCATTGATATTATTGATATTAGTAGCAGCTGTTATCTTTTACATGTATATACGTAATTCATCCTCTGGCTGCGATGTTTATACACATAAAGTATTCATTCATTCATTCATTCCATTCACTCACTCACCCACTCACTCACTCACTCACTCACTCACTCACTCACTCACTCACTCACTCATTCATTCATTCATTCATTCATTCATTCATTCATTCATTCATTCATTCATTTGTTCGTTCGTTCGTTCGTTCATTTGTTTTTTTATTTGTTCATTTATTTACTTATTTATTTATTTATTTATTTATCTATTTATTTATGTAGGAAGAAAACTTTCACCGGTTTCAGAAACTGACAGGCCTGTACAAGGTTCCAGTGACCCACCAGAGGTCAACGTGAGTGTGCCGGAGTGTGAAAATCTCCCTGACGTCTCAGAACCTTGGGATGACGGCAGGCTTCCGATTGACTTTCTGTTGCTGACGGTGAAGGACTGTGAATTTCTCAGTTGTATTGCCTTTCTGAATGCAGGCTTCTATAAGAGCTATCATGAAGATCTTGGCTTTGTGTACTTTGGGGAGATGGGTAAAGGCAAAGCAACAAACGCGAAAATCGCACTGATGAAATGCCACATGGGTTCGTCGGGTCCTGGGGGCTCTACAATTAGTGTTAAAGATGCTGTCACAGTCTTGAAGCCCAAAGCTGTGTTTTGTGTGGGTTTTTGTGGTGGCTTAAACCGGAAGAAAGTTAAGCTGGGAGACGTGGTAGTTTCAGCAAAGTTAATAACTTATGCTCTATCCAAAAGCACGGAAGATGGTATTGAAGAACGCGGCTTTAGAGTTCCGTTGAAAAGGCGTTTGTCAAAGTTGATACTGAGTGCTGGTGAGGGATGGCAGGCACCACTGAGAAAACGGGGAGAACTAAAAGTGGCGATACAACGTGATGGCGTGTTTCTGAGCGGCCCAGAGGTGGTAAATAACAATGAACGGCGTTTAGAACTCATGAGGCGTTTCCCTGAAGCGATTGCTATTGAAATGGAAGGTGAAGGTAAGAATCTGTCTACAGACATGATTCAAAGTTGAGGGATACTGATTTTCTTTTCTCAGCAAAGTAAATAACATCCCCATAGGACACTTTTGTCATTTGCTGATCGTTAGTAAATATGGCCCTGCCCACCACGAGTTTCCCGGTAACTCAGCAATTCGAGCGTCCGACCTGTGTACAGAAGGTCACAAAAAGGATTCCCGTCAGGAATTCGTTTTTTTTCTTTGTCCCACACTCGTCACATTATTAACGTATTAGGTCACTGGAGGATTTTTTGTTTGAAGCTTTGGCGGGCAAGAATGGGCCATTTCCGAGTTATCTTTGGTCTCGTTTTCAAAGCGACACCCGAAGCTTGGTGTTCGTCCTTTTACATGGAAAATAGTTTTATGTCCAGGCTAATGTAAACTCGTTTTTATTTGAAAGGTTATGCACTAGGCTTCCCTTTCAAAAAAACGCTTAAAACAATTCAAAAAAGGCCGGTAGTTCGTAAACCTCTGTCCCGATTTAGATTGAGCGCCTGGCACTGTATCTCTATGGCCTTCCTGATGTTCCTTGCAGCGGCCAATCGTGGCATTTTGTACGTTTGTGTAAAAATGTGCCACTTCTTTTTTAGGCATTTACACAGCGGCACATAGCCTGGAAGTCGAATGGATTGTCATCAAAGGAGTCTCGGACTATGCAGATGGCCAGAAGTCCAAAACAGATTCCTGGAGACCGTTCGCCAGTCTAATGGCAGCTTCCCTTACTGCGCATTTCCTCAGCAACGCAACGGTTTTCCAAAACTGGCCTCATTATGAAAGTGGGTATAGCTACAAACTGTCATATTTTCTCATACAATGGGCTCAAATAAGTATGTCACACACACAAATTTATTCATAAATTTTAGTCAAATTTGTGTCGCCTCTCTAAACTATTCTGCTTCTTCCATCCTACTTTCGTTGCGTTTTACCAATCTAAATGGGGAATTTGTGTTCATAAATTTGTTTTCCCGTTCCATTAGTGACAAGCCAATGCGTGGCATGGACTGCAATCCTAAATTCTAGATCTTACAGATCTTACCTTCTCTGGACGGCGTATGTAGCACGTGTTCAGGAATTGATCTATTATCGGATTTTTGTGTGAAGCGCTTAGACATAAGCTGCGCAATATCGGGAGAATAGTAGAATAAAAGGGCGAACACAGCAGGCGTTGCAAGCCTGAAGTGGTTCGGGCCAGCAAAAGCATAACACCGTTTACAGCAAAATTGAGCCAAAAAAGCCATAAAAACTACGCAAAAACAATTTGCAAACCAGTACAAATTCCTTGGAGATAAACAAAAATTATAACAAGAATTAGATCCATTTGGTGGATTTTTTTTCATTCGTTTTGTGTCTACAGGTGCGTCAGCTCAGTCAAGCTTGAGAAGAGCTTCTGCTTATGTCCAGCCGCAATCGAAAAATCCCAAGACCATGACTGAGCCGAATGCAGGTGACGTTTCCTGTAACTAATATCAATCCATGCTTGTTTTACGAATTTTTACAACATAACATCAATTCGGAACATAGGTCGTCTGTCTATTTTTGTCACACACTTGCATTACTACCTCATTAGGGGGAATCAACCACTGCTCGTGCTCGTATCTACACATTATAATGAAAAGCTAAGCTGCATGGCGTTATAAAATAAGTGCAGACAATTTGAATTTTGAGGGGAAGATTATTAAAAGAAATAAAATTTACCATAGCTGAAACGAGCTGCTCGATTTTTTTCTTGCAGTCAGCATCAAAAGTGGTGCCGTCGACAACGACGATATAGAAGGGTTGTCAGAGAAACTTGGGAATTCGTGGGAGAAACTTGCTCGGCGCCTAAAATTCAACGAATCAGAAATAACTGGATTTCACAAGGAGAACGAAGAATACGCGAAAAAGCCCCTGAAGATGCTGCAAAAGTGGAAAGCACAACACCACTCGGACGCAACTTACGAGGTCCTCTACCAGGCCTTGACTCACAAGTTTGTGGCTCGGAAGGATTTAGCGAACGAGTTTTGTACCGTTTCTCTTACCAACCAGTAATCAGACTCCTAAGGATGTGTAGTACCCTGAGGTATACTATTTCTACAGTCTGCTGACATATAGGTATCTAAAAGCTCAGAACTATTTTGAGCGTTGAACCTTTGAGAAATGCGGCTATTGTCATTCTTCAATAAGAAACTTAGCTGACAGTTCAAATCTCACGACAGAAACAGGCCAAGTTTCACTACCTTTTGTGGTAGTTTTTAAAATTTTCGAATCGTTTCCGAAAAAAAACCTTATCTCAGTTAATATAGAGAAGTTCGGCCACTTTGAGTAGCTCTTTCTAGTTGCCAACATTTCACAATCTTAATTTTTAGTTTTATCAAAGTCTTCAGTATTGTCACTTGAACAAGGTCATTTTCACGGAAATGACCAGCTACTGTATGTATGCCCTGGGATGTACGTATCCTCTTTGTAAGTAGTAATAGCGTTGTAAGTAGTAAGAGTAAGAGTAGTAGTAATAGTAGTAGGAGTTGTAGGAGTAGTAGTAGTAGTAGTAGTAGTAGTAGTAGTAGTAGTAGTAGTAGTAGTAGTAGTAGTAGTAGTAGTAGTAGTAGTAGTAGTAGTAGTAGTAGTAGTAGTAGTGCTGGTGGTGGTGGTGGTGGTGGTGGTGGTAGTAGTAGTAGTAGTAGTAAATTGCTTTATTTGCATGACTGCAAGATTTTACAGTATTGCAAAAGCATATTTATAGTAATTAATAACAAAACAAGACTAATAGTACTCTAATATTATGCTAATGAACTTAAGTTACATCACTTTCCCTTGATAGTAACAATGTATCACGTATATTCATACACAAGGAAATAAACTTCATTACTAGATTATTCACATGATAGTCGTTAGAGTTCATGAGAAGTTTTATGCTTTCTGAGGTTGATTTCCTTTCAATGTCAGGTATTATTTCATTGATTCGATTTATGAATGTCTGCCTCCGGTGAGAGTATTTGCTACATTGCAACAAGAAATGAGTTTCATTTTCTACTTGATGTGATTTACACAATGGGCATATTCTAGTTTCTCTGGGCATATGATCAATTTGATATCGACCTAGTTCAATCATAAGTTTGTGATTACTTACTCTAAACTTCACTAAATTTCGTTTTTCATTAAAGTTTCTTAGCTGGTTTAAATAATCAGATGTAAAGTATTCATCTTTAAAAACTTTATAAAATTCTAATTTCTTTGAATGTTCAAGGCTGTGTCGCCAAAAGAATATATATTTCTCTTTCATATTAGTTGTATATCGCCTAATTCTATCATTATCTAAAGAGTCAGGATCTGAAATGAATAGATGATGTTGTTCTATCAAGTTCATTAAATTGGAATAAAATCCGGAGTTATTAATAAAATGTAGATTCTTTGACACGAGGAATGATTGTTTGACTATAGTGTCATTATCTTTGTTGTTTAGATAAACAAAATATTTCATAATTTTCTGATTAATTGGGATTATTAGCGGTAATCTTCCAAGTTCGGCTCTGCAAGCTACGTTAGAGGGCTTATTGTTTACTTTGTAGTGTTTACAAAATTTGAGATGAATTTTTTCTATCGGGGAACTATCCGATGTTTTAAAATTCTGCTTAGTGTACATCCCCCATATCTCACTGTTGTAGCTTAAGATCGGAAATATCATTGTGTCAAAAATCTGGGATGCGGTATTGGGATTAAGTCTATTGAGAAATGTATGTTTTCGTATAGTAGAAAAGGCGTGCAGGGCTTTTTCTTTTAAATGTTCGACTGCAAGAGTAAAAGTTTCCTGTTGGAGTTAAACGTGTACCTAAATAGGTGGATTCTTGAACAATTTCAGTTGGCTCGGTGCCTATGTTGAAGTTGATGTCAACGGATTTCCTTGGGCGTTTTTGGAATATCATTATTTTTGTTTTCTTGGTACTGACTTTTAGCATCCATGTTTTGCAATATGAAGAGAGAGTGTTTAAGAGTGAATGTCAGTAAAAATCAAAGAAAATTTAGGAAATCGCGGCCACACTCAAAAAATCAATTTGTCTCATTCTTTGTATACAGGAACCTTAATGTATGTAAGAAAGTGAAATGGGGTTAACTTCTTGAAATATTCTGTTTACCGGGAATAAACGGTTAAAAACTGAACCGACCTATAAAATTCAAATTTCAGTTTACGTGACCTCGAAATGTTGCACTTTTCAGGTAGTTCCTATGCTCATTAAAATGTAACAGCCAGACTTCCCTTACAATAAATAAACATATTGGGCCTTCTTCATTCTAGATATAGTGATATTTTTTGTCTCACGTTGTTTTCGTAAGAGCAAGGCATGGATTGCGAAGCGACATTTGAGAAATGTAAAAAACACCAAAAACATGGACCAAAGTAGCTTCACGAAAATGCATGTGGTAGTGCATTAAAATCTTCCAGTCTTTATCCAGGGATACTTTAAAGATGGTTCTTCATTATTGTTGTTTTAATTTTCTGGGACCTTCTAATATTGCAATGCAAACACAAAGTGAATTTCTGATAAATTACAAATGGCGTCATGTTCAAATACAACAAAGTGCTCAGTATGTGTTCAACAAGAAAAATGTTTGGTACGAATACGGCAACTTGCCTCGTAAAAATCAACGTAAACTTTTCAAACGTGCCTTGTTACATTGTTTTGCTTATACTCTTTCAAGTTATTTTAAGGTATCTACAAATAACGTACCGTAACTTCCTTCGCGAGTCTTCACAGACAGTATTATTTCCAATTAGTTTAGGACATGTCGGCACTTTAACTGCTTCCTTCGAAACGTCCATAAAAAATACATCTTAAATGTATTATGGGATGCTTTTGGGAAAAATTTTAAACTTTGTTTTTTGGTTGAAACGAGCGACGATAAACCGAAACTCCACAAAAGGTGCGAGCCGGATAGATTGAAGATCAACACATTGGTATGTCACGCAACGCCTGATCGTACATTCGTGACGGATTTTGCCTATCCGGTTTCTGGTGACCAGATAATTCGCATTCGCTTTTTCTGCAAAAATGAAGTAAAGTAAACATAACTTCCTTGTACATAAGGCTAGAACAAAAGAAAGTTATTTCATGAGACGCGAACAGACTATGAGTATGAGGTGGTTCGCTCGTTAGAGAAGGGGTGGAGGGGGGGGGGGAGGTGAGGCTGTCAATGTCTTTCACACTAGCTGCAATGTCTTCAAGCTTGCTGACTTGCTGAACGTGTAGGCACAGGATTTATTGAATCCACAGACCGGTTCATGGCGAAACAACGGGGAACGCCAAACATTGAGGCATTGTTGGTACGGGTTTCGGTAGTTGAATTTCCACGGCCTTATTACAATAAGTAGTAGGCTATGCACAGTGGTAAGCCTCGGCTTTAGCTGCAGAGTCGGTATCATCATTATCACACTCATTTCCTGCCTTTTCCACTCAGTGTTTCTTAGCTGGCAGACGACAAAAGAAGCCTGTGATCTGTCGTGCACTGAGACCTTGTCGGGTTGAAATCGACGCGCCCCGATTGGTCCCTCACTGACGTCGTAAGGATTACATTTATGTCCAGTTTCCCCTCTTTTTTGAAACTGCTCCGTTAGATTTTTTTCTGCTTGCCAGTGAATTACTTCTCCTTTCTGATAGTCTTCGAGGCCCAACCCTTTGTAGGCGGCGGTTGTCCATCACCAGTCTGCAGGTTACTCTGAAGAGTACGAATTCATTCGTAAAACCTCCGTCAACTTACAAGCGTACAATCTCGTTGCTTTATCATACAGAGTTTCCTCTTACAGTGCTATTTTATTTCTTATTGTATCGCGGTATGCCTACAGGTAGGTAAAATGGCCGTACGCTGTCACGCTTCTTTCTTCATAGCAGGGAAGAGCACGCCCTCCTCCCTGTCATTAAAATTGCCTCCAGGCAGGTTTTCTGAAGAAAAGAGCAGAGAGGCTTTCTTAAAGTGCCTGTGCCTGACAGCTCTAAAAGTTCGCCCACTTGTTATACGCTGGAATAGAGGAAGTAGAACTTAAATTGGTGATTGTATAGCTTCTTCGAACTTGGCCCATGGAATAAGACTGTCAGATCCCAATGCTCACTCTCGAGCTAGCAAGTTTGTCCTAAGCTAGCAAGGAACTCCTGTCCTAAAAAGGAGATAGACATTCGAACAGAAGCCCAACATGCAGCCAGACTTCTGTTTAGTGTTCTCTTGCTCCTAAACTCGAAGTTGGTCTAACAACAGTATTGCTGATATTGTTGAACAATACGCTCTGATGTTCTCGTTCTAGCTGATAACGTTTGGAATTCTTATTGTCTCACATGTTGGCATTTTCAGGAACTATTTGCTAAAAGGGACATCCTAAAAATACGTGGGGACTCGTAATAAATGAAGTCAGGTCTTTGCGGGCTTAATTCGCACTCTTCTGGTCTCATTACGAGGTACGGGAGCAGCCCTCCCATGAAACAAGCTATGGAGTCGCGCGATATTGTAGCGATAGCTGGTGATCGTTGGGAAGAATTGTCGTAACTCATTGAGAGACAAATTGTCTGCTATAAAAGACAGTATTTGCCGTTGAGTATTCCAGTGTTGCGCGCTCAAGTAGCTTTGCGCACATGCCTCGAGAAATTTCACTTCTGTTTCGCTTCTACTATTGACGTTGTTTTAGACAGCATGCATATGCAGGAGGATGAGTAAGGGCTCCGTCCAAACAAACCGTCGGCTTTGACTAAATGTGGCCTGGTTATACTGCAAAAAAACAAGTTCCTCGCAAATCTGAAACCACACAAATATATTTATTTACGTTGCACAAAGTGGATTTGTACGTTAAGTTCACAGACAGGGAACAGTATAATATCCACTAACTAGCCTGCCCGCATCTTTGCCGCAACGCAGGAAAGAAATTTGAGTCGTGTGTGCGCAGGTTATCCTCTAACTTTTCCGTCCTGAAACAGATCCTCTTATACACTTCACACGTATCATCCTGTTGTCCTCTCAACATCGTGTTTTTTAGGTTTTTTAGCCTTCGTAACAAGCGTTTCCGTAGGGTTTTCCGCAGGTTGGAAGCATTTTTTGCTTTTTTTACCGCGTAAAAATTGGGGCGGGTGCACTTTTTTCGCGCTCGCCCCAATTTTCACTGGGAAATGCTTGCTATGCAGGCTATGTTTTTTTCGGCCATTTTTTGTTTCAGTATCATGATCAAGTTGTAAAAATAGATCCCAGATTATATTCAGAAATGCCAAATGCAAAAACTCAGTACTTACGGGCAACCGCTGAGCTAGTCTCTATTTTCTTACAGTTTTTAGTTTTTACAGAATTGCATTATTATTGTTATTATTATTATATGTAATAAGTAATTTTCTTTTTAGCGGGGGGTGGGGGGGGGGGTTGGAAGCAAGGGATAGAAGACGAGAAGGAGTGGGGTCGATTAAAAAAATAGCAGAATGGGAAGGATTTATCCTGAAAATTCGAAAAGCTAGGACAATAAAACTATAATCAGTTACAAGAAACAACCGGGATAAGTTGTTTTGTTAGTTCATACAGCTTCCTGGAAGTTAGCAAGTTAATCTCCCTTTCCGCTTGTGGTACCTGCTTTCTATGGCCCGAAATTTTCCGAGGAACACAACATAATTTCTCGCTCACCCCCATCCTATCCCAAGACTTGATCAATAAGACGGACAAATGGCAATTTCCGAAAAATGCTTTGGACTCTGAAAAATTCCACATCTCGCTTAAATCAAACCAGCTTCCTTTTCAACCCTGAAGAACTTCAAAAACGTCTTGTGACTACTAATGTCTTTTTCGCAGGATGATATTGGTGTGTCCGCAGATGAACAATTTCTGTCGCCAGTTACGCCATCCCCACGGACGCAATTTTTTTTTTCGACAACTCCCAAAAAAACAAACAAACAAAAGCAAATAGAAAGCTTCTGAGTTAGTTTCCCTCTCCACTTCCTCTGTTATTTCCAAGTTTATGCTTTGTACACATCTCAAAGTGACTTCATGTAAATTAGCCCTTTACCGACTGACCCTCCCACATTTACAAGAGAGCGGGCGATGGGAAACAAAATATTTCATGGGGATGGCCTTATCTGCGCCGCAAACACCACCTGCAAAGACGAAGAATGAGCAAAACATTCTCTATCGAAGTTGGGACCTTTTTTTGATTAATAGTTTTTGCCACTAGTGTTTTAAACAAAACGAAGAGGTTCTTAGCTTTCTTACTTGGGTAACAATGAGTGTTTCCCATTAGTAAACAAATGTGCGTGTTTCATTTTGTTTCTTCAATAGTCGAGACTTACAAATAATAATTTTGCACTCGTTTTTCTTGTTTACCGTTTGCTTTGCTGTCGCATTAGGGACGGACCATTAGAAAAGTTATGGGGGGGGGGGGGGAGAACAAAAAAAATTATGCAAGGGAACGTTATGAGAAAAAAAATCATACACAGCGAGATGCCCAGAAAAGAAGTTCTTGAATACGGAAAAAATATCCCTGCAAGGGATATGTCAACGAAAAAAAAATTGTGCAGCTCGAAAATTCCCTACCCCCACCTCACTTTTCTCAGTTATGGCAGGTCTCTTTTAGTAAGTTCAATTTACGTATAACTGCATGTTACGTGACACGTCTATTTTGAGTAGTCACGCGGGAAAGAATTGGAACAGTTGGTATTGCTTCTTGACTTATTTGAGTCCAAACCAGAATGATAGTGGACCGTAAAAAGTCCATAATGAGAACTTTTAAAGTAAAAAGTGCTTGTGGAGAAAATCAACTAGGGATGTTTACAAGACTTGGCTTTACGTGTTATCGACAACTGACAGCCGTCAAGCTGGTAAGTCTCATAAACTGAGTCAGTGATCTATTATAAAATACACCAGTTTTGAGGTGAATTTCAAGACATCGGCAAAACGGTTTGATCTAAAGGTCATTTTATCGCTGTGACTCCCGGTGAAAGTAGTTTGGTTTCGTACTGTGCGGCATAATTCAGTTACATGTAACCGAGCTTGCGTGTATAAAACAACATTCAATCATGACTATGTTAATTCGGTCGTCGCGTGCAATCGGTCGATTTTAGCTGTTTTATTAGTTGTACACATTTAAGCTTTATTTAACAGGAGGGATGCAAAACAATATTATTTACTTGATTCACCTAATTTGAGTGATTTTAATCAGATATTAGATGTTACTGAACGGAAGATTTCCGTGTTTATCGCATGCCGCACTTTTAATGTTATTGAATTGCGTTATGGCGTCACTTGTGTTTTGCCAAAATTCAGTTGGCGTTCGCATTCATAAATGAGAAGGTCCCAGAAATACAAAACCATAACTTTTTAGAACTATGTTTCAAGACTCAAAGTCTACAATATTAGACATTTTGATGCACTACCACATACATTTCTGCGAAGCTGTTTCGGGCATGCTTTGGCGTGTAATCGAACGGCTGAAAATATAACTTCAAACTTTGTGCTTTTTTTCTTCAGGAAGACCCTGAGACGAAAAAGAACACCATATCCCAATTAAATAAGACCCAGTGTGTACATTTGTAGCTGTAGAAGTCTGGCTGTTGTATTTTATTTCGAACGGGAATCTTGCAAAAAGTGCAAAAATTTTGGGCTCGCGCGCCGCCAAATTCGATCAGATGATTTTTAACCGTTAATATTGTTCAAAATGGATATTTCAAAAAACTAACCCCATTTCACTTTGTTTAGTACCTTAAACTTGATGTAGACAAAAAATGAGCGGAATCGATTTTTTGACCGTGGCCGCGATTTTACGGTTTTTCTTTGATTTTTACTGACATTCACTCTTATGCACTAGTCAATTGAAACCCCCACCCCCCGACCCCCGGGACAGGGCGGGGAATTTAACATTTATGTAGTGTTAAACTTGGCCATTTCCCCCGGTCATCGGGGAAACATTCGTTGTTAAAACCCCCGTCACCATGGCCCCGGTATTTTTTGGTCGCTTCACAGTAAAAACACAAAACAGACATACATCTGTTGATTTTTAAATATATAAAACAGGAACATGCACAAAAATAAAAACATACCTGCATCTATTTTTTGTAGGCTCTACTGCCTGCGATTTTGTTTCCTCGCTTGCATCTTCTTTCTTTCCGAGCAAGACAACTTTAATTTTTGCCCTATCTTCGAGCTCTGTTTCATCGGTTACATCAAGCCACTCACTCCACGACTCGTCGTACCGGACCGTTGTAAAACAACAGTTCCTTCCCCTTCAGGAATACTAAAATCTCCCCGGACTACGTGAATTAACTCAGTCAAAGTTTCATCATTTACATCTTTTACCTTCCGCTGTTCTCTAAACTGAAAAAGAATCTGTAAATATACAAAACAAACATGTATCTCAGAATTGGAATTGCTAATGTCTAATTTGCATTATAAAATAGTTCGAAAATCTACGTAATTCAAATAAATTCTCGATTATAGAACATTAAATTCTCACAGAAGAACAATATATAGACAGGATGGCCCGTTTTAATTAAAGATTCAGAAGAATGAAGCGTGTAAATACCTTTCTCGCACCGTTCGCCATCTTCTTTCACATGGAGGAGAGTCGGAGAGACTAGGACCCAGTCCTCAACATGAAGCGACCGAGCTACCCAGACTTCCGGTGCAGCGTTAAATCCCCGCTAAAATGCCCCGCTTAAAAACGGCAGGTGTTAAATTCCCCGACTCCCGGTGATTTCACGCTGTTAAATACGCGTTAAATCACCGGTATGGCCGCGTTAATTCCCCGCCCTGCCCCGGGGATCGGGGGGTGGGGGTTTCAATTGACTAGTGCATTAAACAGTTTTGTATTCCTGTTTTGGATCTTGATAGGATGATCAAATCATCTGCATACAATAGTGAATTTATTTTTGTTCCGTTTGGAAGAACAAATGGATCAGACAGCCTATTTTCGAATAAATACGGCAAATTGTTTATATAGAGGTTAAATAAAAGAGGACTTACAATACATCCTTGACGTACACCTTGAGTATGAGAAAGATCGAGTTTTGTTTTCTCCGATTCTTATGGAACATGTAGAATTGCAATGAAAGCTTTTGATCAGACGGTAGAAATGTCCTCCTATGTTGATTTTGAGCAGCTTGTAAAACAATCCCTCGTGCCAAACAGATTCGAAAGCTTTACGAAAATCTACGAAACAAGCATAGTCTTTTTCCTTATGGTAGTGGACATATTTATCTATTAGGGTCCTTAGAGTGAAAACATGGTCTGCAGTACGATTTTCAGGTAGAAAGCCAGTTTGGGAATATCTTGTTTTCCTTAAAATACAAGCATAGACTTTGATTTAAAATGGAACAAAACAGTTTTCCAAGGCAACTAGATACAGATATGCCCCTATAGTTTGTTGGATCACTCTTGTCACCCGATTTGTAGATTGGGGTTATAAGGCCTTGACACCAAATATCTGGCATTTTTCCAGATTGTAAAATAAGGTTAAAAAGTTTGATGCAAATAGAAAATGATTGAGCCATGTTTCTTCCAAGATTGGGGTAGGAACATTTTCGTCGATAGTATCGTTCATCGATTTTAGACAACTCCAAAACGACGCTTTGTCGGAATTTAATGCTAGCTCGTCGAGTTGCAGAGTTTTTCTTTCTGAAATTCTTTCCTTTTTGAGTCAAGGACCTTTTTATAATCATTCAGAGTTTTGTGAAATTTCTCCCGTAACTCAGAGTTAAGGGGATCGCGATGTTTTTGATTTGATAATGTTCGTAATTCGTGTCTTTTCAGTCGCGGGCGGCATTCACGGTCGAACCATTTTTTGTTAGATGTTGTCCTAATACGTTTACGAGATCTTTTGGTTTTAATCTTGAGGCAGATTTTTGATGTCGCAGTTAGAATGTTCACAGCATCGTCCAACGAGACATTTACATTTTCAGTGTTTCGTTCCATAAATTCTCTAATTAGAATTTGGATTGGTTCCGTACGTAATGCGTTTCTGAATTTTAAGTAAGAGTCCTTTTCCCAGCAAAACTGGCGTGGCAGACTTATTAATCTATTAGACAAGTGGAGGTTGAAGTTTGGGTTTCGCTTGCTGGTAAGCTGGTGTTAAGATTCAACCATGCTACGATGGCACTGTGGTCCGACAAGTAGGACGGCTGTTTAACAACAAAATTGGCAACGTTTAGAAATGTGCACTGATCGCATATTATGTAATCAATAACGCTTGTCCCGTTTTTTCCATGAAAAAGTGGGTCTGCCTAGGGTATCTCCATTGACTCTGCCATTAACTATTCTTAGATCAAGGTTTTTGCAAACTTCTAATAGTTTTTTCCCATGACTATTTAATACATTATCAAAACTATTTCTTTGGGCTGGTTGAAAAGCTGATTCCGACTGATCATTAGTAATTATGCTGTTTCCCTCTTGTGAGACAGTATCGGAGTATTTTCCGGTTCTTGAATTAAAGTCCCCCATAAGAATTACTGATCCTGTTGTAGAAAAGTGTACTATGTCTTGCTCTAGCTGATCAAAAATTTCGAGATCGAAATATTTTGAGTTACACGGAGGTATATACACCCCGCAAACGTAAATATCCTTCACCAAATTTAAGAAACTTTTCTCGATTTTGAACCATAAAAAGTTTTGAGTTGTTTTCGTGATTGAAATTTTTTTATGGAGTTTGTTTTTGTAAAATAAAGCTATTCCTCCAGAGTTCCAACCACCTTTTTTCGACTGGTTAGGAGCGGAACACTGAACAAAAGATTTATATCCGGCTATTTCCAAATCAGAGCAATTGCCGATTTCGGTTAGTACTATAAAATCAGAATTATCAACAACGCTCAAAAAATCAATACTTTGTAACTTGTTTCCAAGGTACAGTGCAACCCCGATATAACGATCTTCGATATAACGATATCCCCGATATAACGATGAATATGCTATGTCCCGGCAAAAATTACAGTAAAATGTATGGGACAGAACCCCGATATAACGATCTTCGATATAACGATATTCCCGATATAACGATGTGAATTGAGCGCACCGAGCGTAAAATCTTCCCCGATATAACGATATTACAGTATCAGTACACAGTTACAATATAACTAAAAATTGAATTTAATACAATAACATTACAGTAATCGAGTACAGTAATCTGTCACGCGTCTGTCAACAGCTTTCAGTTTACGATGCCTCTTTATCCTCCTTGTCATTTAATAGTTCTCTCAATTTTAGTATCTTTGACTCCTTCTTGTGACCAAACGTATACGTCGCCGGGATTTCAAGGCCGATGCCTTTGTTCCTGCGTTTTCCTGTAACTTTAACGGAAATCTGCCCACCGTGTTTCAAAAATAAATGAAAGATTCGTGACAGTGTCAGTGGCACGTGGCCGACGATGACTTGCTTGCGCTTTCTTTTGCCTTCCATTCGTTTTATGGCAACAGCATGAGTATCGTGAGGATTATTTGGTTCGTGCTGTGGCAAAATAAAACAAAATATTTTTTTATTGACAAAATACAAGGTAATTTTGTTTGAAAACATGGCCAAACATGAGCTTTGCTTTTATCTTTGCCATCACATTTAGTGGATAAACCTACCTCACAGTCAAGAACTTCACCAATAGCTGCGTCCCAAATGTCCTAAATGTCGGGAGTCTCGATATAACGATACCTCGATATAACGATATAATTTCACTGCTCCCTTGGCATATCGTTATATCGGGGTTGCACTGTATTTGGAAGATAGTCCGCTGATATTCCAAGCACAAAAGGACAGGTTGCTTGAAATATCGGGGTGATCTTTGGTACCAATGATAGATTGCTAAATTACTTACTCATTATACTGGTATAAAATTTATCCTACTTAATTAAGTGTCTAATGTTCAAATCAGGTTGCTTGGTTAATTATAGAAATGATTTTACAACTGAATCGTAGGAAGGATATGATTTCCTGAGGTATTGGTGTCTCTTCACGGGCAGTTTCCATTTTTTCAGCATGCGTAAGCGTTTGATGCAGTGCGTTGGGATACGCATATGATGTACTTTGGTGTGGGGTGGGGGGTATCTGTTGCTGTAGCGGTTTCGCAGCATGTGGGAGCATTTGATGCGGTGCAGTTTGGTGTGGTGCTTGGGGTATCCGTTGCTGTAGTTGTGGTGTGGCAAGTGGTATGGGCGGAGGTTGCGTTTGAGGATGGTAAGGCCAGGGTAGTGTGATCTTGACAGCATTGCTGTATGAGGCGTGCCGCAACACTGTATTGGGACCTTGGGGAGATGCCAGTTGATTTGGTGATGCTCTTTGGATTGGCGGGGCATTTGAAGACGGCCGTGAATGGCGAAAAGCGCTATGTGTCGTTTAAGAATGTGCTTGTTATCGTGGAGAATATTGAGTTGATTCGCGAACAGGTTGTCGTGTTTAATTAACTGTACGTTGGGTAGTCTTGAGCAGCTATTAATTAATTGATCATTTATTGAGGTGATTATCGGTGTTGGGATGTCGTTGCGGGGAAGAAGTGTTGAGAAAAATATCTTGCTTGATAGGGAATTTTGTGGAAGCCTCAGTAATCAATATTAAAATGTTAGAGATAAGTTCTTCAGGAGAATTGGTTCTCTCAAGGTCGTTTGTTCCCGTGTGCAGTATGATCAATTGAGGAGGAGTGCGAACGTCATTTTGTAAGTAGGATCTTGCGTGTTCACTCAGTGGTGCTCTGATGTACTTGACTTCGTGTTTCGATGAAAACATTTGTCTTGTGTCCAAAAACTTTCCATTGGAATCACACAGGAAGATCACTTCATTAATACGAGTGTTGTTGTTGCTAGCAGAGGACGTAGTAGGGTGTTGGGGATTAGCTGTCTTTGGCTTGTCTTGTTTGCCATTTTCAAGAGGTTTTCTGGGGGGTTCTTGAAGGGGAGAGAAAGAGTTAGATTTCGGTAGATTCACAACGAGCAATTCGTCTTCTTTCCATTGGGCGCATGCCGGTGTAGAAGTCGGATTTTCACATTCATTATTCGTTGCGCAAATTATGCTCTCGTCCTCTACGCGGGAGGAAGTCTGGCTCGACGTATCACTCATAATGGCTTTTTTCCGTTGGGTGTACGTTCAATTTCTCCCAAAGGGCCTTAACCTGATCTTTAAGAAACGCGACTTCTGCTTCCAGTAGGCTTTGTTTTCTTTTCATGGCTACATTATCTTCCGATAGTTTTGCTTGTTTGTTCTGTAATGCCTGGTTTTCGTCCTGTAATTCTGTGATAAGAGCGGCGTGTTTTTGTAGTTCTTCATTTAGTAGCTTGTTATTGTTTGCCAAGTCGTCAGCAAGACCTCCTAGGGTTGTTTTTTGTACTTTGAGAAGATGGTCTTGCTGGACAGTTTTGTCCTTTAGTGTTTCGATGTTACCCGTTTGTGTTATCGTAAACTGTGTAAATGTGGCTTCTACTTTTCCGACTGTGTTTCGCAAAGTAGCCAATGTATTTAATCTACTTGGTGTGAGGGAGAGAGGCTCAATATGTTCCGACATCCGGTTAGTTTCTGTAGTTCCTTTGTCCACGCTGGATGTTTCTGTCACCTCTGAGATTTCATTGTCGTGCACAACATCTTCTTTAGTAGTAATGTCGTTGAGTTCCTCTGCTTCAGAGCCTTCACACTTTGTAAAGAAATTTGATAAGCCCCGAAGAAACAAAGAAATGTTCTTTGAACTAGGGTTACCTGAAGACTCAAGACTGTTTACGATTGATAATGCGCCGATCAATTCGAAAGTTCAACTTCCCCACTCCCCGGGCAACCCTCCGGGCATTTGAACTTTTGAAAATTGGCTTGTTCAAATTCCCTCTCGTCGGGGCAAAATAGCCGTTCAAATGCCCCACCAATTAGTACTGAACTACCTGTCCTCAAAGGCAAATTTCGTCTTCAATCAAAGAGGGGGACATGGGGATTTGCGGTGTTGCGGTGCCGCTAATTTTTTGGTGCGGTGTTGCGGTGAATAAAATCCCATCTCGCGGTGTTGCGGTGATCTCAAATCGTACGGTGTGAGGTGTTTTTGATTTTAAACCTGCGATGTTCGGTGAAAAAAATTTCTTGGGGACCCTTTGCGGTGTTGTGGCTTATTATTTGACACATTTGACCGACTTACCCTTGTCGAGTAACTGGTAAAACCTGTTTATATTCGTCAAACCGTCGATTATCACCCTTTTTGGAAACAAAGGCGGTATCAAATCTGTGTCAAGCAGTGAATGCCAGGCCATTTCTGTTTTCATTTATAAGTAACTTGGCCTTTGCTACGCGGACTGTCTGGGATCCTGTCAGCCTCCTTGTGTTTCACGGCGCGTGGTCAAACGGCTGCAACATGGAAGAGGTCATTGAGCCTACAACAGAGTGCATAATCGACTGTGTCGCTTTTTTTATGAAGAGGGAAAAGGGGGGGGGGGAACTACCGGCATAAAAACAAATTTAGGTGTCGGATCAACAGAAGTGAAAAGTGACGAAGCTCAGAGAATCTATTTGGTAAGTTCGTAACACGCTACCTTGCATTCTTTATATCTGCACGACTGAAAATAGAGTTCTTAGGAGAAATAGGCAGCTCAACCACCTTTCTGCTAGGCGCAAGGTCACACTTTGGAAGAGCCATTCGATTCAACGATCGCCTCCTGTCCTAAGTGACTATCGTTAGTTATACAATGTAGTATATATTACGCGTGCTGTGATTGGTCGTTGCCCAAGTTTTATTAGAGTACAGGCACATGGATGCCGTGATGGGAAACTTGTTTTATTTGTTTTGTCGAACATTGTGCGCGGTTTTGAAAATGTTTGCGAGATTATTTCGGATTAAGCAAGTGAAGGGCCCGAAAAATGTTTAGCAGGAGCTGTTTACAAGTAGGAAAAACGGAGAAACCAATACAAAAAGAGTTCTTGACGGCTTGAAAATGCCTTAACTGGAAGAAATCTTCACAGCAGCGACAACTTGTGTCATCGCTACGAGAGTGTCGCAGTTGATACATGAATTCGGGAAGACAGCCAAGTGAAGGCGTTGAGAAGCTTTTCGGGGAAACGGTATACAAGTAAGATAAAGAAGATAAGAAGAAGCAGAGACGCCGCCTATTTGTTTAATAGACGATAAAGGAGCGCGATCATCCCAGAAAACATTAAAACGCGAAACTATAAAGCAAGTGAGCTCGTGGCAACCACGACCGCGCTGGTAGCGGGAGCGTTACCTGTTCATCTTTGTCGTCATGTACATACGAAAAAATGTTGGTTACAGCAAGAATACAGACATCATCAGTATCCGTGTGATTTACGTGCAGACCACAAGGTGAAAACAGTATGGCTTTGTGATTTGTATCTGTTGAGTGGAAAATTGCTGAGGTAATGACATTTGTTTAAATGAAAAATATTACATCACGTGAGGACGTTTTCTCTTTCCCAAGAAGCTTTTTAGATCATTGAAATCGTAGGACAAAAATTGAATTGCGGTGTCGGTGTTTCGTTAACTTTTTTGCGGTGATGCGGTGTTCGTTATATTTTTTCTGCGGTGTTGCGGTGTTGACAGCCCCCAATGTCCCCCTCATCAAACGCTTTACACGCCTTCCAGAGAGAGATAGGCCGTAATGACACCTTCAAACTTCTTTTAAAGACCCTTTCTTTTGAAAGAGTTATTCACTAACAAAGGCGACATTCTATCTTGTAAATCCGTCAAACCCTGTAAAAACCAAAAAAAGTCACGCGCGTTTTACGTCAGAACAAGAGATAAATCCGGTTCAAATTTCCCACCCTTCCAACGCAACGTTCAAATTCCCCACACCCCGGACACGATGCACAGTCAAATGCCCAGGGTATGCCCGGGGGGTGGATGTTGAAGTTTCGAATTGATCGGCGCATAATAGCGCCGGAAATTCGTCTCGGCTCCACTCGGCGAATTTCTTCCCTTGAATCATTATTCGACCAGTAGAAATAAAGATAGATATAGTGATAAGTTGATCTTCATCGTTATCTTCTACGGCATAAATGAGCAGGATAATTTTGTCGCTCTTGGTTGCGCAACTGTACGATTCTCGTTCTTGCCACGTAACACGATATCCCATGGTGTTTAAGTGTTCGAAGTAGCGTACTATAAAGGTTTTGATCCATAACAGCAGACAATCCTCCGATGTTATAAAGGATGCCACTTTCGCCGTGGGTTTGTAAGTGAATAAATCGATTTTCTCGAAGGAAACTGTTTTCGATTTAGTCGAGGAGTGAAATTTGTCGACCAGATAACGATGGAGATCTTCACGTGGTTTCATGTCGACCATTGACGATAGCTTGAATCCGGTTTTTTTCTTTTGACCAGGATTATCTCTGGGCTCAAATGACGGGTCATCGGGATCTTCATCCATTTAAACTTTCGTTGTTACAAACTTTTTGCCAGTAGAATGCAATTCTACCATGTAAATAAATGAAATATTACTCAGCTAAAAAGACGTGACCATTTTCAGTGGTCACGCAAGTAGCAGTACACCGGCTAGTAGTAGTAGTAGTAGTAGTAGAAGTAGTAGTAGTAGTAGCAGCAGCAGCAGCAGCAGCAGTAGTAGTAGTAGTAGTAGTAGTAGCAGTAGTAGTAGTAGTAGTAGTAGCAGTAGTAGTAGTAGTAGTAGTAGCAGTAGTAGTAGTAGTAGTAGCAGCAGCAGCAGCAGTAGTAGCAGTAGCGGTGGTGGCAGTGGTAGTGGTTGTGGTAGCGGTATCAGTAGTTGTAGTTGTTGTTGTTTTACTTGTATACTTGTATTCGTTAACTATCCGTTTTCTCAGTTATTCAATCAAAATGAACCTTTCGTTTCCTAATTACCACAAGTACATTCACGAATGTCCATGTTGAAACTTACTAAACCCGTCAATGTACTTCCAGTCATCTATACTTGTCAATGTACTTGTACTGTCACTTCTTGTCATAGTTAAGTACACTATTTTCACAATAGCTACTTTTTTAGTAACACGTGTATGGAACCTTTTTTATTTTCGATTTTATTGTACCTGAAGAAGGCTGGTAGTAGCCAGCCGAGATATCCTACTAAACCAATAAAGGTTACGTTGTATCGGGTGTACTTCATTTTTGGTATCATTGTCTTTTTTAGCCCACTAGATTAATTTGATCCAACGCGTACATACAGCATTGCTGCTCCATGTTGCTCGTTAATTTGTGTGCCATTCCGGAGCTATCCCCACCTCTTCTTTAAGTTCTGCATATTTTTCATTCATGGAGTGAGAATTGAACTGTGATTTTGTAGGTACCAGCTGTAACTCTAGCGTAAACTGTGTCAGTGCCCTCAGTCCGAAACTCCCTAAATGTCATGGCTATTGAACATTCACAAAGCGAACACACAGTGACGCATTAAGGGCTAAAGCTGTATTTGTCTTTGCCTTTTCTATTTTGAAATAATCCAGTGCCTATAAACTAAAAAAAAAGAAATAACTAAATCCAAGCTACCACTCTATGGCTTTTGAAGTATCAAGTACAAGTTGCCATTCAGGGCCTTACCATAAAAAATCGGAATTTAACGTGCAGGGATATGTGAATTTGTCGCGGGCGGATCGCTTAGGCCGGTCGAATCTCAGACTGCCTATACATATTTCGATGATGTCCGCACTTGCCTAGCAACAAAACCAAATCCCACTACCGCTGGTAATTGCGCACTCTCATGTTTATTCATTGCTAATATTCACTACATGCTGGCATGTTTGTTTATTCATCATCTGTGTACAACTGTTTACTGGACCAATTTCCGATACAAATGAGGGACATTCAACGAGTGGCTGGGGATGGGAGGGATTTACCACCTAATCTCCACAGCGTGAGCGCCAGACGAGCTTTGCGAAGTTCTGCGAGTCACGTATTTGTAGTTAATTAATTAGTATTGTTTTTAGTCCCAATAAATTTAAGGACGGGGCCTCCTTTTGTTACTACGCACACGTTCTGCGCATCTCGAGTCTGGTGCGCGTTTCTCGAAAGCCCCGAAAAGTTTTCGGCCGTGAAAAGCCATTTGTAAAAATATGAAACACTTACTCTACAAAGTTGTTATTTTGACATGTCTTTAAGATAAGAAATCTATCAGACCCTTTAACTTATGGCAACGTTTTCTGCTTTGTAACAATTTTGTTTTAAAGATACAGTGTAAATTATCTTGCCAAAATTGGCCCAAAAAGTTTCGGGGCTGTCAAGAAATTAAAAACACGCCTGGTCAGAGATATTCAAGTTTCTTACGGAATTTGCCTGCTAATACAAAGGTATTTTGCGCGGTTTATGTCTATGTGGAAACAACAGATCTTAGCAAGGGCTGTCAGAATCCTAAACGAAAATTGGGGGTAACCATGCATTTTTCAGAGATAATCGAGCTTAAATTCAGAAAGAAATTACCATATATTCTTTGTATTTTAAAGCATTTTAGAATTATGGTTGCTTAATTATCTCCAAAAAATGCATGGTTTTTTCAACTTTTTCGTTTTAGATTCCAATAACCTTGCTAAGATCTACTTTCCGCCCACATTCATAACCTTTGCGAAAATACCTCTGTATTAGGAGGCACCCCCTTTAAAAAACATCGGAAATCGAATAGGGCGTTCTTTACTGAAGTTCTCGTGTGCATGATGTATTTAGAATTCACCCAAAAAAAGGTATAAAAAAATAAAAAGAATCCGGCAATTATCATACGAACATGGAAAGTAGGCGAGTGGAGTCGAAACTTGCTCCAAAAAGTTGCAGCAAAGTCTCGTCATTTTACGCGCTCTGCATGCTCTCTGATGTTATCACTTTAAAATCACAGACAAATTGCGATGGAATCGCATCCAAAGTCGCTTTATTATACCAACTCAGGCCTAACATTTCCTCAAGGCAATAAGATAAACTGAGTCCTAACCATAAGATATTATGCATCGAAACTTATAAAAATGACTAGAATGTCTAGTTAACCTTTCTGTTGATTCCGTCTAAAAACTTAATCAACTTATTGCATAGTTGATATATATGCATAGATATATGGTCCTATTAAAATACTGTCCGAGTCCGTTGTACTATGAAATACAAACACGTGTTTAGCGATTACTCAGTTACGGTTGGGTTCACACTATACCGGATGGTCAGGCGGATAAAAAAAAAAATACCGGGGATAGGACGTCTGTTCGGACAAGAGAAAAACCATTTTGCTTGCGTGATTTTCGTGCTAGAATCATGCTGCACCAAACATCAGAATAGCGGATACGTTTACCAGTCAACGTCAATTGAAAGTAAATGTTACCAAGAGCACCGAGTCTCAGTGGTGATCGCCTGACTTTGGAGCTTTTGTCCTGAAGATCGATGGTTGAAATCCTGATACTTGTCATCGCGTTACGTCCCAAAGATATATGTATGGGATTTGTTCCAGGAAGAAACCTGCATGCAAGCCTGGTATAAATTGCCTTGCTTCGTTCGTGCTAGGTACTTGATCGTATCGGCTTTTTGTGCCGGCATTCCAAGCCATGCAGTGTAGTGTTTACCCAGGCTAAAGTATATACGTAAACGCTATTGCTGTTAACAGTACACTGTAACAGAATGATTTTACTTAATCCAACAATTAGTGTTTAACACTCAAAGTTAAACAAAAGAAAACAATGGAATTAGTGTGTAATAGTGAGTAACAGTATCTATTTCACGGGTTAAGTAAAATTACTCTTATGCATGGTGTCACAATAATTCTCCTCTGAAATCTCAAACAACTGTTTTTTTATTGGTACTGACCTACAAGGACTCGAGTATCCTCCAATTAATTGCAGTTGTAGTGCATATTAAAAAAGAAATCAAAAGTCGTACAGGGTCAATAAACGAACCCCTATAGGTATAACTGATGCAACATTGCCAACTGTTCTAGAGCAGACTTCTGTTATTTCGAACTCTTAAAGGAAAGTGAAAATTGCTCGAGATGAAGGGGAATCGAGATAACGAGGGTGCTGTCATTTTTAACAACAACAACAATAGCTTTATTTGCATGACTATAGGTTATTACAGTATTGGAAAAGCATACAACTCAACAAAAAGAACTTATAGTGTAATAATTATATAAGGAGATAAGAATTAAGTTACATCAGTCTGAATAGATAATAAATTACTGCGTAAATTTAAGCATGATAGAATGAATCTCATCAATTGAATGTTTACAAAACAATTATCACAATTCATTAATTCTTTTGTAGCTTCCAATGTCGACAATCGTTTTATTTATAGTAGGTGATACTCTAGTTTCCTGTAAAACCTGTCTCTAAAAATTGAGTATTTAGGACAGTGAAAAAGTAACTGAATTTCATCCTCAATTTGATTAGATCGGCAAGTAGGGCAAAGTCTATTAACCCTCGGGATTTGACTATATCTACCAGTTTCAATCATTACCTATTCTGAATTTCACTAATTCTTTCCTTTCATTTAACTTGCTTGTAAGTTCTAGACAACAAGAAGGTGTCTATTCGTTTTTAAAAGTGTTATAAAATTCTAGTTTCTTTGAGTGTTGAATAAAATGTTGCCAGTGTAGGATATATTTGTGTTGCATTAGGCTTATATAGTGTTTGATCTTAGATTTATTTAAGACGTTGGGGTCAAAATCAGGCAAATTATAGTATTCAGACATCCTCATAACACTAGAGTAGAGTTTAACAAAACTGAACAATGGTACAAACTACATTAGTTCTTGCAGTCTTCCTTTCATGTAATACAGGCCATTCAAAGACATGCTGTTTATTACTTCTAATCAGCGTTCTATTTTGTAAACTTAGATAATATTCGGTAAGTTAGCCGCTGTAAAGGCAATCAAAGGATTAAGAATCAAGTTCTTTTTTCTCATTAAAAAATGACCAATTTATTATACGTCAGGATTTTGTGCGACGTTGTCTTCTGTGATAATTAAGCAGCATACACTAAAAATACACTGTCGTTACGTTCGAATTGCGATGTGTCAACTTCGGCAACTAGAAGGAGGTAGCGGGGAACTCGAGATTATCTAGCTCCAAATAGGCAAAAGTAAAATGATTAAAAATTGTTAGCAAATTCAAGGTAAACGGGTTTCAGTCCTAGACATCAAAGAAGTGAGTCTGCTTGCAGGATAGTTAGTAGTTAGCGTCAGTTGCAATCTCATTACATGGGGTAAATGTAGGCATATCACGGGAAAACTGTTGTTAAAACTGCTGGTGTTTACTGGCATACAAGTTATGAGCCTCAATCTGAAACAAAGGAATTCGAAACTACTGTTTGGTTTGAGTAATTAGCAAGGTTGGTTTCATCAAAACCCACCGAGTTCTACCTTGTATTTGTCTTCACCTGAGCCGTTATTAAGATTGATGACAACAAATTTGTTCCGCTAAATTTTTACAGGCCACTCTCTCTGCATCACACAAAGCATTGTACAAAGCTTCATAAGTAGCACCAGAACCTTCTTTCTCCTTCCAGTCCGTCAACATGTGATACGCCTTTTCGTCCAATTCTTCATGCTGTTTATGATATGCACTTATCTTTGCTTCATCGACCTCCAGGCGACGCCCCAGTTTCTTCCATTTATCGCCGACGAGTTTTCCAGATAGCAACTGTAGGTCTTTATCTGAAACTTTGCCCGCCTTTACTGCAATAGAAAAATATATCTTTCAAGTTTACCATATAAATATTTCTGCAGTCTCAAAGCTTTACCGCGCGCGAGAGGGCCGCCATTATTTTAAATCTCCACGAATAACGAATTCCTTTTAATCACCAGCTTACTTTCTGGCCCATGAAGGATATACACAAAATATCAATAATAATACCTTTCATGGTACGAGAACTTCCTGTTGTCGAGGTTGAACCGTGCTCCAGCGCAGAAGAACCTGTTAAGAGAAATACAGCAAGACTTATTTGTAGCCGTCTTGTCTAAGCATTTATTTAACGAAACTGTCTCGAAACTTTGCGATTAGAGAAACAAAAATCGAGGAATTTAAATCAGGTTCAATTTCTGAGCACTGTCCACATTGTAGTGCAGAAAAATATATATAAATGGGAGAGAGGCATTTGTAGCCGCCGCTAGCTCACGGTGTTTCAGTAAGGGTGTGGTCTGTAGAGCTAATGGTCCGACAAAACCTTTACTAGAACAAAAAAAGATTGGGACACTGAGACATTGTTTTCACGGTTACAGTAAAAGAAATAATCTCAGACTTGCTTGGATTCAATAGATTGTAGTTTCTTTAAGTCTCTCAATACTCGGCTAAGACGCTCCAGATCCGACGGCCATCGCCAAGTGTTGCCTTATGATACAGGAATAATTCCTGAATTGTTAAAAGTCTATTTGTGAACTATATCTAATGGCACCATTGGCCACGAGCTTTCTGACATACAGCAGTGTACACATCTAACAGCACGCTGTGTTTGCTTATCGCTGGGCAGAAATAAAAAAAATCCCCTCCTGCCAAGTATATTTATAATAACTGCTCAAAATATCCCATTGGAATCGTGAATTAATACTTCAGGGTTTCATCACAGGCACATCAAATAGGATAACTGACCTTCAGCATACACTGTCGTGGGCACGGATGTCTTGGGATCTTGAATACCCTTATCTGAAGGTTTCGTTCTTTTTGGTGGTGGTGCACCTTTTTAAAAATAGATGATATGAATTAAAATCATATTCAATTATTCCCACTTCCGTCTATGTAACATCCCTGCAGGGATTCATGGAAGCTGTTTGCAAAATGATATTATGATGTCATTTTCTACCCTGCCAATGAATCATGAGGTATTTAAGGTAATAACGACAGAAAAAAATCCAGCTAGTTGATTAGTAAAACAACGTCTTCAATACGATGCAGGGGTAAACTAATGTTGGTCTACTTATATTGCATACAACTACTATGATTCCTTGCAGTCGCATAACATTGAGGGGGGAGGAGGGGTGTAACTGGACACTGGTCCAGTTACAATTATTGACATAGACTTAACCAAATACAATTCTCCTATCGTTTTCGGTTTTAATAACATGGCAAAAACTGCACAAACCTAGTGAACACGGCTTCGGAAGCATGAAGCGACTAAGAGTATGTTTGTTACTCTCTTCTGAACGGGATGCTAGTCACAATCTCCCACCCCACCCCGACCCTCAAAACTTTGTAAGATTTCCCTAAAGATTTACTGGTACGCCGATTTTTTTTTTGTGCCTGCGTGAAGTGTAGCAAATGAGGTCGAATAGAGTTTCTTTCTTAAGGAAACAACACGACATGAAGCAGAGACCAACTTAGAATCACCGACCCGACAGTTCGTGGCTCCCCATGGAACTCTCTTTCGAAAATCCAACGCACTAAGCTCTACATGCACCAACGCTGCGTCTCTGTTTAAACGACAAGTTTTTTTTTCCCTTAATTTGAAGTGTCATATTTGCACACAAATGGGAAAGGAAACTTCAACATCAGAATCCCTTACTTCAGCGATGACGTCTTTTTTAAGCGCCCTGTTCTAACAGTTATTTTAAACGAAATTAGAATAGAGTACCACGGTCACGCAGTAATGAATGCACAACTTATACCTGCTATCCGTGACGTAGATTATTTTGATTTTATCTTTAAATTATTAATTTAATGATATTACCATCCTCAGCTTCCTCAGAAATGGAGCCGGATGACCTCTTCTTAGCCTCTGGCTTTGTTGAACCTTTTGAAATAAATATATAATGCTTCCTTTACTTAAGAGTTTCACTATTTCAAAGGCGACCTAAATGTTCCAAACTTGTGAAATTCTCCTCTCCTAGATTTTCTTATCAGCTCCTTAAAAAATCTACCAACACAAGAGTAAATAAAATATAATAACGTTAATTGATGAGCAGTTCATTACAATGATAGCTGTTCTTGGAAACCAAAAAGAGAGGCTTTTTCCTTGATTATATGATTATATTCATCGATTATGCACACTTTAAGTGATAAATTATTATCGAATTATTATTACCTTTCACCTTCGTTAACTATATAATTTCGGAAGGGTCTTTATCTTGCTTGCAAAGTACGATAGAAATGGTCGCAGATCTGATATAAAACATACTTGCGCATTACTCAAGATGTTGTAGACCAGTATTTGACACACCCAAAGCCGTCGCGTAGAATTCCGAGTCCAGTGCAGTGAACAAAAAATATCCCGTCCGGGAGGGGGTCAGTGTTATGTCGCTCTTTTTCTGTGGCGTTACTATATGAAGAATACATGAAGTAAACACTACGAAACAGCCGTGCAGTACTGGAAACAAGATGGCGGGTCCGATTCGTGAAAAATTTTTCACGACTGTGAAAGAAGTTTTTTGAGTTTTCCTTCGTGCGGACCTCACCTCACGGGCTCGGGCTAAATTCAGAGTCTTCGCTGAAGGTTGTTCAAATCCTATAATTCCGCCATATTTTTAAGACCACCACATGGCTTAAATGCGTTTCTAGCCAGTTAAATTCCAGGATGTGACCGGGTATTCTACGCGACGGTTGGCTACCTGCGATCAGGTAAATGGCAACAAAAGGACCACAGACTTTCAAATAACTAAAATTACTCAGAAAACGGTTAGCCTACAAGAACGGGTCATACCGTTAAGGATGCACTTCATCTTCTCCACAAGATCGTTGCATTGCTCTTTCCAGGTGTACTTCGTCGCATAGCTGTTGCGGACGGCTTCTGATTCTCGCAGTCGTTGATCCCTTTTTTTCTTCCATAACTTCTTTATCTCCGCTGACCAAACCTCAGGATCTTCAGAGTCGATCACACATGGCGAACCGAAGTCAACCTCTTTCATGGCTTCTCCAAATCCCGAGTTGGCACTTACAAGAACGGGCAAACCTGCTGACATCGCTTCCAGAGCAACGAGACCAAAGCCCTCGGTTCTTGATGGCATTATGGCAAGATCCACCTCAGAAAACTGCTGTTTTAAACGTTCCCTCAGTTCTATAAAAGTCCTTACTCTTAGTCGACTTGGAGGAATGTTGCATTCTTTCAATCGGCTTGCTACTTCTTCCTGTTGCTTTGCGCCAACAAAGATCAGATGAGCATCATCGAGCCTTGCTACAGCTTTAGCTGCGATGTCAAATCCCTTTAAAGAGAAATCTTCAGGATCGCCACGGCCAAACGCTAAAACTTGACACTTGTTCCCGTCTTGCTGGCTCTGTGGTACGTTTAAAAGCTCACTAAAAATGCCTGGCGTAAAGACAAATACCTTTTGGTCTTTCTCGCAAAAGCAAAGATAATACTGATAGGCTTCTGCCAGCTTTGGCCCCACGGCCACGACAAAATCGGCCATGACACAGAGATCCACTTCATCTCGATGCTTCTTTTCTCCCTTGGAGAGGGCAGCTGGGTAATCCTTGAACATCCCCAGCTCCTCTGGGTCGGTATGCACGAACTGAATCCACTTGCACTGGCGACTTTCTCTTATAAGCTGCGCATGACGACCAAGTACCACCCCGTGCCCAATTACGAAGTCTATTTGGAGGTCGTTTGGCGGAAAGCTAAGCCATTGGGTTTCATCATCAAATCCAGGCCTTCTTGTTGCTTGAACGAGAGTGACGTTCTTGCTCCGAGCATTCTGTTCTTCATGGTCACAACGTGGAAGAAAAACAGACACTTGTACCTCGGGATGTTTCGCTAATTCAATTGCTAACTCTCTGTTGAAAGTAGACAGTCCACCACGCTTTGATCCCCACTCAGATGCGAGGAGAACTACTTTTATTTTACTGGGGAAGCCATGGAACCTGAAAAAACACTTTTATAAGAAACAGATAACAATTAAAATATTCTTAAAACAGCGTGTAATTCAACCTGTTATCGGTAGAGAAGGACCTGGTACATTTGTTGCCAGAACGCAACTTAAAATGTTTAGATTGTGGGCTTTTTTCCTGAGTGGTGAAGGATCCCCCATTACAGTTGTTACGACTAGTACGAATTAGGCCTTTTAAATTTTTACTCACTAGTTAAATTATATTTTTAAAATGTCCATCTAAATTATGAAAGCCTCGTGAGTGCTGAAATGTGCACTTGTTAATTTCCTACTGACTATTGTCGACGTAAATAAATGTGGACCACACGCGGTAAAGAAGTATGCAATATCTTTGAACAAGACGAAACGAAATAATAGAATTAGTGTTGAATCTAACCAAGTCCAATAAATATTTCTCGATATTCTGTGAAATCACTCCAAAGCGTGTTTTCAAATAAATCACTGCTGATTTTTGTTTACATTTATTTCGTTTATATATATCTTTTTTTTGCTTAAAAGGGAAAATTCAACTAAAGCCATCAATTTTTAGCATAGCTTTGATAGTTGCTTTAGGCGAACACCAGACGCTCGAAAAAAGTCTACTGATAATCTTAAAGCACTTCTTGGGACCTCACTCCAGTTTCATAGAATTCCATGGAAAGCTGTCAGGTTTTTCATTGGTGTACTTTGAGAATGCGGAAGCAGAAAATACAGGACTCCCCGAGGGTTTGATCTATGAGTTTATTTGTCATGACCCTGTTATAGAAACTTCTATCACTATTCCCAAACAGAATATCCTAATTCACGCATTTCAGATCTAGGTCATATAAAGAGGGAACAAAAACGCTATAATCTACATTGGGTTAATTTTGTGCAATCAAAACATTTAGCGTCCTGATTTACAGGAGCAACCTCTATCCCCGGGCGTTTAGCTCGAGGTCAACTTCCGACAAGTTGTCACGGTAATGCAATTTTACAAAACGAATGCCATTTATTACTGTACTGCCAAATACTAAAAATGAAACGGCTGGAGGAAAATTCAGAGGTTTAGTTTTATAATAGTCCATTTTACTACAGCTGGTCTTAAAAATATCATTCGTTATACCGGGGCTTTTGTCATGTAGGGGTTCGTTATACCTGGGTTCCACAACTCTCTTGGTTCCACTGTATGTATTTTTTGCAGTTTCCAAAACAGATCACGCAAAATTTATTTCTAATACCAAATAAAAGAAATCCGTGAATCTAGGTGCCCAAAAATGTATAACTCCATCTTGTAAGGGCCCCTCTTTGATAAACCACAGGTTTTCTTATCTAGATACATGTCCCTGAAGCCGTGATTGTGGAGCAATTACGTGAAATATCCTTCCAACTAACCTGATGAACTGATTGCATTGCAACTCATCGCAAATGATCGTATAGCATATTCCTAAATTCATAAGTAATCTGTGTTCCAAACCACTTAAATATATCTTGAGCGTACTATAAATGGTTAAGGCTCGATAATGAAATAAATCTCTATAGGTATATGCAAATAATCCGTTTTGATGAATGCAACAATTAACTCTTCCTCCTCATGCTTAACTTAAATTTTACACTCACGGAGATCTATAATAACAGTGTAATAATAGTACATTACATAAGCTCAACAGATCTTCTTCTGATCTCCTGCTGAAACTATATGCGAGCAAAAACTGTATGTACGAGATTAAAGGCAAACAAATAAAACCACCTTGTGCCAGCTGAGGGATATCGACCCTTCTGGCGGAAAAGGGTTAAAATGGCTTTGTGTTCAAATCGTTGTTAATATTATTTATCCTGCCCCTCTCCAAAATATATACTACAACAAGAAACACTATTGTTTAGGCTTGCTCTGTTTGCTGGAAATGGTGTTTGACGATGAATCAAGAAACTCAAATTTCTTTTTGGATAAGCTTTGGCTATGTGGCTGGCCACATAGCCGCTTTAATAATCGTTTCAATTCAATATCAATTACAGACAAATGAAAGGAAGCCCTACCCAGCAAAGGTGAGGGCAAAAATCCCCATGTAATAGTCATCATCTAATAGGTATATGTGGCTAGGACAAGGGTGGGAGGAAGTGGCTAAAATAAAAAAGGCGACGATCAACAATTTCTGTTTTTGTCGAGTCCGGCCAAAACCACGAGGCATGGATAGATCGCCCAGAGGGTTCCCAGAATGTTCAATATGTTGTAACCCCATTAAAATACCCTAACCAGCATAATAGTTCAGTTTAAATATTAACCGAGGGGCAGCATAAAATTTTTATTGCCTGGACAATAATTTCTATACAAAAAAGCATACCGTGGACGTAATGACGAAAGAACATAAATCGTTCGTATCTCTTGATACTAGAATAAATCCGTTTTCTATACACTTTCGTTTAAACACCTGTTGCAAAGTTAACTGCTGATGATGTTGCTGATGATGATGTCGCTCGTACGTCTGAGTGATAAAAAAAAGTGAAAGCAAACTTCTTCAAGCCCACGGGAAATTCGAAATGCTTAATCTTGCCAATCTTGCATCTCGGAAGAACATTCTAAAGCCAAACTTTTGCGAACAGCACGTGTGCAAAACGCTGAGTTCAGTAAAACTAATTAGCTATTATCTAAAACTATTAAACTTTTAGTGTTTTAATAGGTCTGGAAACCTTCGTCGTGGAATTTTATAATACAATTTCAATAAATGTTTTTCAAAGCACTGAGAGCTAAAGAAAGACAAGAACTCGGCTAACGTATGTGCCACAGTTTCAGCGTAAAAAATGTGAAAGACAAACGGTTCTCTTTTCCCACGTATAAACAGGTACTGCCGACTACTAAATGAAATAAAAGCTATTCCGGGAAATGTTATGTGGACATTGTCTTATTTAGATACATGTCTCTGAAGTATAGCCGTGATTGTGGAGCAATTACGTGAAATATCCTTCAACTAACCTGATGAACTGATTGCATTGCAACTCATCGCAAATGATCGCATAGTATATTCCTAAATCCATAAGTAATCTGCGTTCCAAACCGGTAAAATATATCTTGGGCGTACTATAAATAGTTAAGGCTCGATAATGCAATAAATCTCTATAGGTATATGCAAATAATCCGTTTTGATGAATGCAACAATTATAACTCTTCCTCCTCGTGCTTAACTTAAATATTACACTCAGGGAGATCTATAATAACAGTGTAATGATAGTGCATTATATAAGCTCAACAGATCTTGTTCTGATCTCCTGCGAAACTGTATGCGAGCAAAAACTGTCTGTACGAGATTAAAGGCAAACACTGACTAAAAACACCTTGTGCCAGGTGAGGGATATCGACCCCGTCTCATGGCGGAAAAGGGTTTAAATGGCTTTGTGTTCAAATCGTTATATACACTGTGCACACTGTAATTTTGCCCTCATCCTGTGGTATATTTGTATATATAGGAGACTCGTTACATCCATATAGCATTTCCCGGAATAGCTTTTAATTATCTAATTTAGTCAGCAATGTCTGTTTATACGTGGAAAAGAGAACCGTTTGTCTTTCACGTTTTTTACGCTGAAACTGTGGCACATACGTTCGGCCGAATTCTTGTCTTCCTTTAGCTCTCAGTGCTTTAAAAAAACATTTAACAGAAATTGTATTGTAGAATTCCACGACGAAGGATTCCAGACCGATTGAAACACTAAAAGTTTTAGAGAATAGCTAATAAACGATTTTAAACGGCTAAGATTGTTCGGGGCCGGCTTACCACCTTCGGGCCGTAAAAGGTACTCACACAAAACACGACATTCACTCTGATAACTTCGAAAATGAAGACCTTGATTTCAAATGGTTTCATCCTAAAATGGCTGACAACCAAATGCAATTGGCCGGCCGAGTTTCAATTTCAAACTCAATTCATTCAAGGTTACCGTATCTCTCTGTAAGATTTGTCTATAACAATGGCTATATGGAAGTAACTCGTTAGATCAAGTCTTCAGTGAAAGCGTTTTTCTCAAACTGTGGGGTGCTTCAATTCACTGCAAGATAATACTAGATGGGAGGCTTTTCAACTCAATGGGAACGGATTCGGTCACTAAGGAAAATATAATCTTACCTCTGCTTAAATACAGTTTTTCTTTCCTAGTCAATTCCTTGCCACTCAAATGTAGATAATTGCAAGACTGGCACCCAAATTTTTGGATGAAGAACTTATAACGTAGTTTCCTTTGCAGTAATAAACGTGACGGGAAGTTTATGAACACAGCTCACAGCGTTAGCGCATGCAGTGCATAAACTATTCAAATACGTTTCAACCTCTTGCCCTTGAGTCGGTTTGAAAATAAAGATCCATTGTTTGTTAGCGTCACTTGGAAATCGGCTCACATTGGTTTGACGTCATGAATTGATCGTGAGAGTAAATACACTACCGTTGTTCAACCAATGTATTCTCCAATCGAAACAGTATAAAGGAAAAGGAAACTGTTAGATTGTCCTTTATCGTGCTGCCTTTAATATGCCATTTAAAGATAAAGATCTTTTTGTACTTGGTAGGTACGTAACAGCTAAAGTAGCTCTGAGTTATTGATCATGAGTTTGCCGTTTGAACTTTTGAAACAGATCGTGGTATAAACAAACTTTCAGATTAGGAAACTTACCAATGGAAAAAAAACGCAGAATTTAAAGATTGTTAATAATACAAACAAATAGAATGGCCTCTGAAAAAAAGGAATCAATAACAAAACATTGTCCCGGAAACAATAAAATGTGTCTGATAGTTTATGTAAATTACATCATGATCACGCCAATAATAATATACAACTGTTGCGTTAAACGTTAACGTAAAAATCAGAGCCTGAAGGATCGATAAAAGGGCTCTTAACTAGGGTATAACTGTTAAAACGGGCTTTTGTCCCATTTTAAGCGTTAAAAAGACCAGACAAAGGTGTTCGTGTTTTGTTATATGTAGTTACGTTGTTGTTTTCATAAAGTTTTAGATACACCTAATTGAATATCGTTGTCATATAAAAATGAAAAAAAGAGGAAAGAAAGAAAGCAAAATAGGAATAAATTACGCAGGCGAACTACATCCAGGGAATTGCTGTGACAAACGGCTAAAGCTCGAAGGGTCCAATTTACCTTGTATCAACTTAGTTGATAGAAAATTAAAGTATTATGCTATAGTGCATAAATGCTTTGAGAATTATTAAAATCTGACAATGTAATTTGCATGGTCAATTAATTCCTATTCCTGGCTTTTTTCTTTATTCTTTTTTCATTTTTGTATGACAACGTTATTGCAATTAGGTGTAGACGTGATACATTTCGCCACCAGCACCACCTGAAAGAAGGGTCCGGGGACATAATAACCCGGAACAAAATTATATCCTTTGAAATGGCTGGAAATACATCTAGAACAGCTAAGCGTGATGGACGTTTTGAATTTATATCACTGAACAACAGAGACCCATCTGATGAGAATCAGAACAATTTGTCAGAGCACCAAAAAACTTCTTTCATCCTACAAACTTACAGCATTTGATTTCCCTTCGTCTACAGATTCTCTATATGTACGTTTAAAAATACCGCATAATTTCGATTAGAACCTCCCCCTCTGAATGTAAGCTCCTTAAATCTTGTTTGCAAAAAGCCCTCCGACGAAACCTCCCCCCCCCCCCCCACCCGAATATACGCCAACAAGGACGATTACGGTGTGATATCTTCCAAATATAAGTCCCCACACATACTACCGTGCTATTCTACCTGCGTAAATAGTAAGCTGAATAATGTGGGTAGAGCAATAGTGGGCTTAAATTTACCTCAAGAGGGTGCCATACAGGCAAATTGTATGAGAAGAGGTAATTTTAAAGTTCGATTGTACAATCATCGTTTTTGTTGTATTCCATTGCTAATATTGTGCTTGTATTTCTTGGGAGTATGCAACTGCTATTTGCAAGGATAGTCAATTCCTCCACCGTGTACCAACGTTCTTTCTGACGCAGCATTTTCACACGTGAACTCCTTTCCAAATATAAATACAAAAGTTAAAATAAATAAATAGATAAATAAACAACTGTTTATTAATCACCATTGCAGTTAAGAAACTGAATGACAGGGATAAAATACAAGCTTAAAAATTAGCACTACAATAATAAAACACTACTAACATACTAACACTACTATAATGATACGAATAATAATATACACACACTATTAGATAAAGGATTTCCTAATCAACTAAATTATCAGCATTTACACACTGTGCCCTTGTTAAAAGGTAATAAATGAGCCACAACGCTTCGTTCCTGTTGTTACATGCTTTGTTATTACTGGTCGTGTTTGGCCTGAGGATATAGTCGTGGGTGTGACCACTGCTACTGGGTAGTAAAACCAAGCCTCCGATAATAAGCTCCCCACGAAAATAAGCCCGCCAAAAACCCTTTTGGACAAATCTAAGCCCCGGATATTATCGGAATTTTACGGCATAACTGGCAAGGTTAGGTTTTGTAACGTATTCTAGAACTCAATCTCAACCTCAACTGCTAAAACAGTCGTTCAGAAATATTTTAACCCATCAAAAACTAAAGGGGGTGGGGGCAAAACCCATCCCTCCACGGTGGGGGTATAAATTTGCTTGCACGTCCAAACAAAAATATCGAATCTTTGCATTTGAAATTCACTTCATAAAAATAACGTCATAAATAGACAGAGCGTATTAAATTCTGTTATTGTTTCAACATTGAAAGGAAGAAGTCGAAACCTCTCAAAAAATTACAGCATTTATAGCAAAGTCTCATCAAGAGCCGTTTCGCATGCGATATTTCTTTCGATTTTAGCAGTGACGTTCGCGGCGTTTCATTTCCTTTTTATAGGAAATTAACGCAGTTCTTTGTTTTTGCTATGGTTTTAATATGACCCAATGTGTTATAAAGCTTGTTGAAAATGGGGGCCAGGGGTGGAGGGGGTTGTACCTTAGCCATCGGCTTTAATAGCGGGGGTAAGAAAATCTTTCAGCCTTTGTACCGGGGGGGGGGGGGTGAAGTTAACTTTGTGCCGTGTTGTACTCATTTCAGTAACTCCCTCCTTATAATTATTGCACAGTTCATTAACACAAGCGTTAATTTCCTTAATAAGGTAAGTGCGATACCAAATCACCAGTGTAAAACGCCAGCGATTTTACGTGCCATAACAAATTGATTGCCACTTTGAAATGTTCTCACTATACCGGATGGCGAGGATTAAAAAACTTACATCAGACAGGACGTCTGCACAGACATAAAACCAATGAGAATTGGTTACTATGGTTACGAGATAAGTGGCAGTTTGTCAAGCCATTTTTGAAGAAAAATGTGTTTTTACCCTTTTTAGGTGAAAAATGCAAACAAATATCAATAAAAAGCAGAAAAATGTTTAATTATGTCATATTCTACATGCCTAGCATCAAAAATGTCCGGTTTGTAACATTTTTTGACAATTTCTAATTTTTGGTAAAATCCAAGATGATGCCCATCTTGGATGACGTTACAGGCCCCTTAGCAGCGTAGCAACCCATAATATGTACGTCATGCTTTCTACTAAAGGTGAAATCTTTTCGAAATATTGTAACATAACGAAACCCAAGGGGGGTTCATCAACATCCCCCCCCCTTGTACCACGGTGGGGGTGTGAATGCTTGTACGTCCGATGGTTAATACTGACCTAAAAGGATCGAGTATCCTTCAATTATTTGCAGTTTCTCTGCATATTCAAAAGAAATCAAAACATTTACGGGCTCAATTAGGAACAAATTTTTCTATGGTAGACCTTTGCTATCTCGAACTCTCAAAGGGAACTAAAAATTGTTTGAGATGGAGGGAAAACGAGGTAGCGAGGGTGTTGCCTTTTTTTTAAACTAAACTGATGAGCAATGATACATTAAACTACCTTAGTGTTTGCAGTCTCTAGTTCTTTCTAAAGTGTGTGATATTGGTTATCCGTGCTGTTTATTAATTCTAATCAGCGTTTCTATTTTATTAACTTAGATGGTATAAGCTAAGTTGGCCACTGCAAAGGCGATGGAAGGATTCAAATGACCGATTTAATATACGTCAAGATTTTGTGCAACGTTGTTTCCTGTAGTAATTAAACCAGTTCACGATGTCATAATTACTGCAGTTCGAGTTGCGGGGTGTCAACTTCGGCAACCAGAAAAGGATAGCAGGGGATTCGAGATAACCTAGCTCCAAATGGGCAATAGTAAAATGATTGAAAATAGTAAGTAGATCCAAGGTAAACGGGTTTCATTTCCAGATAGCGGGAATTCAAGATAACCAGAGTTGGAGACAGCGGGATCTACTGTAGTTAGCGTCAGTTGAACTCGGGTTACATGGAGTAGACTAAGGGAAATCGTGTGATAACTACTGTTAAAACCGCTGGTATTTACCAGCATACAAGTTATGAGGCTCAACCTGAAACAAAAAACTACAACATTGTTTTGAGATGGCCTTAAAGGGGCATAGTCACGCTGTTTTAGTTCACTTTAAAAACCAACAATATGTCCTCACATCAATGAACGCCCACAAATAATGGTCTAGTTTTGTTACTAAAGACTATATTACTTCACCGAAACTATTTTTTGTCGTCTGTTACTACCGGATGGCACGGATGGAAATGGATAGCAACTTGAAAAATTAGGATAAACTTTTCAAAATCTTTAAGCGTGTTGACATTAAATAGATATTAACTGGTCATAGTTTGTTTTCTCTTAATGAAATTAAGTTGATATGTTCTTTTAAATGTTCAAACACAATGTTGGGTATGGACAAAGTTAGCTACTGATAATTTTAGAATAGTTTTGACCAAAAAGTCTGCGAAATACTCGTGACTATGACCCTTTAAGTTCGAGATAGGCAATGACTGAAAATTAAGTAAGCTTATCCAAAGTAAACGGATTTCACTTAAGTAATTAACACGGTTGGTTTCACAAAAGCTCGCGAGTTCTACCTTATATTCGTCTTCAAGGCCGTTATGAAGACTGAACACAACAAATTTCTTCCGCTAAATTTCTACAGGCCACTCTCTCTTCATCACACAAAGCATCGTACAAAACTTCATAAGTAGCGCCAGATCCTTTTCTTTCCTTCCAGTCCCTCAACATGTGATACGCCTTTTCGTCCAGTTCCTCATGTTGTTTATGATATGCACTTATCTTTGCTTCATCGACCTCCAGGCGACGCCCCAGTTTCTTCCATTTATCCCCGACGAGTTTTCCAGATAGCAACTGTAGGTCTTTATCTGAAACTTTGCCCGCCTTGACTGCAATGGTAAAAAGAAAAAGAAAACATTCAATACAGCGAGAAACAAAATCACTATACGGTTTGTTTAATTGCAAGCGGCATACCATAGAAACCTTACAAGTTAACTTCAAAAAAAGGAGAGCAAAACGAAAAGTAAGACTGGGGAGGGTAAAAAAATTATATATAAATATATAATTATAAGTATATATATTTGTGCTGTCTCGCAGCCGATAATTACACTATTATTTTTTCACAATTTCAGTAGTCTGCGTGGCCTCCCTTGTTTTTTATCACATTTTTTAGCCGTTGAGGCATCGAGTGAGATAATTCTTGTGGTGTTGTAAGAGGCACATTTTTCCAAGCTTCTTTAACCCTCCTTTTCAGTTCTTTCATTGTCTTCGGGATAGGATCTTTATATATGCTTCCTCATCTATTATACTCCAAAGATTCTCAATGGGATTTATGTCCGGAGACTTTGCGGGCCATTCTCTTTTTGCAAGAAATTAGGCAAATTCGTTGAACACCATGATTGCTTTGCCTTTGCTGCATGAGGTGGTGGTCCGTCTTGAACAAAGTCATTTTAAGGGCTAGAGCTGAAAAGTTTTCTCTTAATAGTTGCTTAATTCGTTTGTCAATTTACGTCTAAGAAGACGCTTTACTTCCTTCTCTAATACGTTGTGTAATTTATCAGCTGTTAGGGTTTGTCATGGTGGAATAAAGTGACGCCCAGTCAGTCCACGGCCTGTCATTCCCCCCCCAGATAATCCATTTGGAACTTTAAATTTTGGATTTATCAACTGAGTTGATAACGTAAATTGGCCACCGTAAAGAGATTGAAAGCTGACGTTTCGAGCGTTAGCCCTTCGTCAGACGAAGGGCCGTTTGTTTCACGTCCCCGCCGACGCAGCACCACACCTTGTTCATTTGGAACTTTGCTTGACTTGATAGGCAGGAGGAATTTCTCTTTCTTGGGATCCCCAGACGAAGTCATTTTTGGGATTCGGTAGTTTAAACAAATACTTCGGACTTGTTTTTTTTTTTTTTTTTTTTTTTTTTTGCAAATCTAAGCCGATCTCCTTGTTGTTTTTCAGTCAGCAATGGCTTCTTTTGTCCCTTAAAGGTTTCCAACCTTTGTTTTTCATAAATCTCCAGAGCGAATTTTTCGATCCTGACAAACCTTTACTTGCTAAATCTTGTGATTGTTGCCTGGTTGATTTTCCTCGTTTGTACTTTGCTCTCTGAATGAGATTCTTAGCCGCATTGTTCAAATCCTTTCGGTGGTTGAAGGGGAATAATGAATGATAAATAACGAGTTAAAACAGTAAATGAATAAGGAATATTTAGAGCCTGAAAATTCGGAAAAATGAATAACTCATTTCCTTTAATGAAGGTTGATATCGCAAATGCTGTATGCCCTCGACTCTGTAAAGTCTTTGTCGGTGTTTGCGACTGTGTGTGAAGGCCAGCTAAAACAGTAGTTTGTAATCATTCATAGTTACTTTGAATGATCTGTATTCAATAGACCTTGTAACGGTTTTGGACGCCATCTTGACAGGTAGGCAAGCAGGGGTGAAATTACAGTGTTTGTCTGAGAATCCGATGTCAAATAATTTCTGTAAAACGTCCGTTCTGAAAAAGACAATGTGAATTAATTGCAAACTAAAGCAATTAGGGAAAAGATTCTTGTAACAAATTTTGAAGACCTCACCTGTGCTATAGAATCACTTCTTCTAATGACTCTATAATTTTCTATAATTTTCTTTTCTTTAATTTTTCTATTTCTGTAGAAAAAGTTTTCCCCGCCGACTAAAATTTCCCGGGGAAAATTAGAGAGAAATGTATATAAAATCTAAAACAAGCGATCGGGCAAGTTCTAGTTTGGATACAGCCCACAAAATTTGTCGGAAAAATCCTTTGCCTTGTAGCTTCAGTTTTCCATTGAACGGACGTTTTATCAAAACTATTCCACATCGGATTCTCATACAAACCCGGAAATTTCATGCCTGCTTGCCTACCAGTCACGGTGCGTCGAAAACCGTGACAAGGTCTATTAGGGCTCCTCGGTAACTGCGTGCATGGCTTGAACGTTGTAGTAAGAGAATCTTCAAAGACTCCCCCATTTGCAGACTGAAGAGAGTGCAACGATTATACCGGACGCAGGTTCGTGGTCACCTTCTATTCCGCTGTTTAACGAGCTTGGCTGGATACCTTTCTATGAGAAAGCGAAAGCTGCCAAAAGCTCGTTGGCCTTTAAACGAACTCAGGGTGGAGTTCCACATCACTTAATGGACAGTTTAAAATTGAACGGGGAAAAATTTTGTTTGCCCTCGGTTCAAGCGGAAAACTGAAGGTAGCAAAACTTTTATAGTCAGTACAGTGTACGTGTCAGCTATGGAATGCGCTACCCATCTAGGTGAGAAAGGAAGAGTCCGTTAAGTGTTTTAGGAACCCTTTAAGGAAACGTTTTTTTAGTAAACGAGAGGTTTTGCCACATTTTAATCCACTTTTTTAGAATTTTAGGTTTATTTTGTTATTTGCTACAATGATTTCACATTCATTTCAATGAAAAACTGTATGTACGCTAATGGAAATATATTTCCTGGTAATGAAGGGCAAAAGGGGAAAGCCTGCATAGGAGCAATGATGTTTTTGTGTCTTTTTATTCAGAAACTGAAATACCACCCCTTCAAGCCTCTCTGTTAAGGACGTTCAGCACATGTCTGACGAAAAGAAACAAGTGCCATTTGTTCCCGATAATGTCGAAAACGAACCGTATAATAATTGTTTGGTTTCTATTGTGAACTTTTAGAAATCAATTATCAATTATAACCTGAAAAGTTACAGGAATACAACATCACCTAAATTTGTCTCGGTCATCGTCCTTGGTCTTTTCGTTTCCTGCTGGGTCTCAGTAGTGGTTGAAGGTCTTCTTAAGCTTGACTCAGATGATGCACCTATAAAAATAAAAAAAATTTTAAGAACATGTACAAACAGATCTGTTCCTCGTTATTGTAACTGGTGGCGATTATAAGCAAAACTTTACCATCTTTAACGATTTAACAGCCCGCTCCCAAGCAGTGTTATTTACTGTGCGATTACTCGAACCGGGCTAATTGGAAGAAAAGTGACCAATCACAAAGCTCATTGAACATTGTACACTGTAATCGTTTAATAATAAACAAGTTCCCAATCAGCTTATTAGAGTGACTTCGTATAACCCGTTTCTTGTATGGTAATGAGAATCACTAAATACTAACGAGAAGAACAATAAGAAACTGAGCACGCACAACTGAAACCATTCCTTCAAATTCCTAATTGTGAACATCACTCATGCCGTTATTGGTCAGTTTTTGAAAAAACGTAGCCTTGTTTTGGTCCCAATTAACGTGATTGGTCATTTTTCTTTCAAAATATTTTACCTACACCAGGTCCTGGTGCACATCTTAGTGTTAATTGAATAAAATTAAATCCAAAATTTAAAAAAGGTACAATTTCCAAACGAAGGATAATTAGTGCGAGTGGGGAGGCCTTGTATTTTGTCGGGGAAGAGAACGTTGATCATTAATTCCAAGGGCATTTATACCGAAATACCCTAAACACTTCTGAGGACGAATGTATCAAAAGCAATGTATTAAAAGACTGATATATACTAAAGAAAGAAAGATGCTATTTGATGATCGCCTGAATTGGCTACAGCTAATTAATTAACGACAGGAATTAGAATTTGAGGTAAAAACACGTAATAGAGATATTTTAATATTAAAATATGCGTCGTGAATATTAATACTCCGAAAACAAAATTAACGTGAAGTTTTGAATTCCGGTTCATTTCTGGGTCATTAATTTCCTAACATAAGGTAAGTTCACAGAAATTCCGTGATTGCAACTACCTTTCATATGAAATTGTCCGGTTTTAAAGTTCAAGTCGATCAGTAGAATATATCTCGAGTGGGTTCTCGCGTTCTAAAGATTACAGGCTCTCACAGACAACAGCGAATATTCTGTACTCCGCAATCACCTGGCTTTCAATAGTTGTAAATTTCGCTAACTGAGTTAATAACAGTTGATGTCAATTTCCCTACAAACTGGAGGTTTGACCAATACAGATGAATAGACAACTTGTATACACAGACAGACAGGCAGACAGACAGACAGACAAACAGGCGGAAACAGACAGACAGACAGACAGACGGACAGACAGACATCAGACAAGTCTTTGATTACAGTTTCCTTCCTTTTTGTACTTATTACCTGCAACGGCAACTTTTCTTTTTTTCAGTTTAGAAGAACTGGTGCTAGAAACCAACAACTCTGTTTTTTTAGTGCGCTGATCTTTGGCAGAAGTACCTGTGCAATATAGTGAAAAGTTCTTGCATGATTTCTAAAGTAGTAAGTTGTATCATTGGTATAAATTGCAGCAGGTCACGTTCTAGGGGCTGGACTGTCAGAAGGGCTCAGTAGAGCTTTTACAGTAATAACCTTTTAGAAGACTTGAGAAGTTTGACCAATCAAAGTCAAAAGTAAAACCTTCCTACTGACAGACAGCGGGTAGTCGCCAAGAGAGATTCTCGGATAATGGGAAAAAATATGAATTTTTTGATTGGCTGTTCACAGTAACAAAACTAAGGCAACCGGCAACCGTAGGATTTCTGCAGTAAAAATTCCAATACCTCAGAGTCTCTCCTGGCGAGCACCCGCTGACCAAGAAGCCTGAGGATACTGGGAACGAGATTGAGCCAACGTACGGAGAAGTCTCTAAATATACGTTTCCTTTCTTTTAGTATTTATTACCTGCAGTGGCAAGTTTACCTCGTTTAGAAGCAATGGTACTAGAAAACGACAGCTCTCTCTTGCGCTTTACAGGTGAGCGATGTTGTTGAGCGGAAGTACCTGCGGTAACATTAAAACACTACTGAGTATAAAACGTTTTGCAGGATGGTAGCCGGTATTACGGGGAAAATTATTAAAGAAGCTATACAAAGCTTTCAAAGCCGATAACTTGTCAGTGGGTATATAGTTTGATCACTAGCAATTTCGGTACAAACCAGAAGTAAATAAATGCAGACAAATATACAGTCAAGCTAACAGGAAGACACCTTGACAGACATATAGATCAAATGATAAATGGCTGTATAGGTCTTTGACTAGTTTGACGGATAAACAAAACTTGCTTTTACTACGGATGTTATTTAAGTTACCTGCAGCGACAAACTTGCCCTGTTTAGACGTAGTGGTACTGGAATCAGACGAGTCTGCTCTTCGTCTCACAACTGAACACTGAGTGGAAGTACCTGTGTAACAAAAAAGAGTTATTATTATTATTATTATTATTATTATTATTGTTATTATTGTTATTATTATTATTATTTTAGTTCAAATTTGTTTTTGCTTTTTTAACGTTTTGAAATTACAACAAAAATATACTTGCACCATTTGTAATAAGTTCGACAGTACCCGATGTCAATTTATACTACGAGACTTAGTTTTCCATGAGCGAAGTCATCGAGGCACAGCCAAGTTGCCTAACGCTCGTGTCGTCTTCTTGTTTTAGTCGACAACTAAACTTAGCGTGGCTAAGAATAACTGACCATGTTTTTTAAAGAAAGACTTTTATTTCTGTAATGTAAATATCAATTAGCAATATTCACATTTAATAAGTGGCATTTATGGAATAGCTACTTGTACAATCCTTGCCAGGTTCTCTCCAGCGCAATGCGCCACAACCATTACTTGTTGAGTTGAATTAAAGCGTCATCATTTCAACGCCACAACAGTTAAATAGAAGGCATAACCTGACACACGAAGTAGAAATAAAATTATTTGATGAAACTTACCAGGATTATTTGTAAGCTGAAGGCTCTTCAAAGCCTACAAAATAAAAAAAAAATCCATTTTAATTTGAACCAATGACTTGCTTGGAAACCTTCAGAAGAAGTTTATCAAGAATAAACATGTGTGTTTTGAGACGGTTAAGCGTTCGTGTTCGGGTTAACAGGATTCAATTGTATGTTAATACTGTCAGCAATGTCAGTGCGAGGAGCAAAATATAGAGGTACGCGACATCAAGAAGTAAAAGTTAAAATTGCACTTATTCACAACCAAGAAAGGTCAGGATCATGCGACATGCTAACCTGAAACCCCACAAGAATTCTTCAAAAGAAGAAACAAAACAAAACAAAACCAAGTTTGAATGGACCTTGGCAGTTAAGTACTGGTTAATGCAACCGACAATCAACAACAATCTAGTAAAACAGTACACCAACTAACTAAAACCAAGCTAGTTCTGCTAAAAGAAAGATTTGGTAAAAAAACTTAATTTGCAATAATACAAAAAGAAGAATGGGTGAACAAGAGACAAAGAAATAATGATAACATTGTGTTTATGTTGATTGTAACTTCCGCGTACTCATTGTTAGGCTCTGTATGTAGCTACGACGTTTCCCCAACTCAGTAGATTTCCCCTGTCTTACTCTGTCGTAGTGATTCAAACTACCAGCGCGTAAACCTGACATCATTAACTTGACAACGTTTCAGGAAGACTAGAACTGGTTTTCGTTCTGCATTCAGTTATTGCGGTTCTGTTGTAAATTAAAAATGTGAAATGACACGGGTGCACGTTCACGAGAGAGGCGAGACAGTAACAATCAAACTAAACGGGTTGGAGAAATATATTAGCTCCATAGACGTAAGTCAACTGAAAGACAATAAAAGAACCAAAAAGCAACTGAACAAACCGCATGGAACTCAACAAACTGACCTGAATCCAAGGCTTGAGGGGCTTCCGCGGCACAGGGCAACCAGGCCGACAACAAAGAACTCTTGAGTTCAAAGGAATGTAGTGTGCGCAGTCGTAGTGCCGGCATGCTGACTTGCCGTGCCTGATACAGGGCGTGGCATTTTTGTCACTCTTTCCTGCACAAGCTGTGCACCGAGCACACAACTTCGTCATCATCGAATGTAACCAGTGACACTCTTCTCTAAGTGTTTTCAGGAACCCCATTAAATGCCTACATATTGCAAACAAACGGATAATTTAAGCATGATTAAAGACAGCTTTAAATATAGCAATACAGCCTTGTAGATCCTTACCTTCCCTCTTACGTCGTCAGAATAATACATAATAACAATTTTATCAAAACATTTCATCAAAACTGTAGATTGGCGATAACGGTTATCTTGATCATTTAATCTTTCAGAAATTTTGTAGATAATGTGCTGGTAGACTGGCCACGGAAATTCCAAAGAAGATACCGCATCAATGTAGATAACTGTGAAAATCATAGGTAAAATGGTTAAAGGCTGCCAATGCGTTATTTGAATTTCAAGTTGTTTTTAGGCATTAAAGTTTAGATGAACTGTTATTGCTTGTTAACAACCAGTTTTACTTTTATGATTGATCGATAACTAAGTAAACAGCTAGTAAGAAATTGCACCCGTTTCCTTTAACACATAAAGATTTTTTTCACTTCCAAAACTTTGTGCGCTTAAGAGGCCTTGTAACACAATTAAAAAAAATTGACAATTAAAAATCAACTTTTGGGGGTGGCTGTAGCACCTACCTCAATACGTTCTTAGGGTGGTCTGACGGAGCGGCATCGTCTTCTACTGAAATGCGCAGCTTAATGACTGTTTTGTAGCACACTAAATGGAGGAAATGGTCTTCGTCAAGTGCATATGTGGCTTCATTGGCATGCAGCTCGTACTCATTTCTACATCGTGGATCTGACAGCCATTCTCCAAAGAGTACAACCAATCGACTAAAAAGCCCACCTGGAACATAATAATTATTAGTTTCATCAAAAGTGAGGTACACTGGCGCAAGGGAGTCACTCGTCCCCTCGTGGGCTGTGTCTCCTTCCTCGCTTGTTGTTGTCAGCATACATGGGACAAGGATAAGTGAATCTTCAGGTTTGGTTGTCGACCACTCACAAATTAGGTTAAACGTCTTCATCAGAGAAAGCAAGGAGTGTTTTATTGACTCCAATTTCAGTTTTCGGCAAGCACGATCCAATAATCGATTGCTTAGAATTCCTTTTGATTGTAGAGTTTTGCGATCTTGTTTAATAATCTCTGGCTCGTCTTTACATGATTCCACTTTGATAATCTGACAGAGAATATTAATAAGCCACTGAGGATTCAAGAAAATCAGACCATTCTTGTCACCAGTATTTTCATCAAGGTGTTCATGGTAGACTATGGAACCACGGGCATGCAAAAAATGCAAGAGTTCATCAAAGTCATCCTCGTTGTCAGCCTTACAGAATTGTGAAACAATTTCCTCTTGAAAGGCTTTCCTTGGAAGAAAAGGTTCTTCTCTGTCTTGCCAGATCGGCTTGCCTATTTCTTTTTCTAAAAGATGCCATTGCAAAGGGATTTCTTTCATTGTATGTGGCATTTCATAGGCTAAATCCAGTATCTCTCTCCTCAAAGTAATAATTTCCTCCTGACCTGTTGCCTCGCCAGCCTTCGTGTTATCCATTGGCAAAAAGGTTTTGATATGCGCAATAAAGTGCCCGGGAAAAGCTTCACGTACCCGTTCCCATTTTGTTTCTGCCAATTCAATTCTTTTTCTTGGGTCTTCTTCTTCCAGTTCGTCGGCATGAGTACCAACAACTATAACGGGAGGAAGTGACAACTCAGGTGATGACGTCTCAATACCTTCACAGTTCTTCAAAGAATGTATCAAGTCCATCCACCTCATCATGTGATCCAGGTTGCTGTCCTTACTCTCACGGGCAGGTACAGCGTGCTCTCCGTTACCTTGATTTACTCGACATTCTGCTTTGAGGCTTAATTCCTTTGTGAGATCAAACACTAACAGATAGATGTCCTCTGAAGACATGAAGATTGGATGTATAGCACGATAGATGTCTTGTCCTGCAAAATCCCAAATAATAGGCCAGATTTTGTCACCTTGGTCGATTTCTTTCTCCTTCAGCCGTTCTGTCACAAGTGACACAACCTCTGGCGGCATGGCGGCATTTCTCTCTTCTTGTGTGATATTTAGTGGTTCACTTTGATTTCCATCACTTTCACTTTCACTTTCACTGTGACTTTCACTTTCACTTCCACTTCCATTTTCTATTAAAAGAAATAAATTTATTTTCAAAATTAGCTCATACTCAGTTGGTACCGAGCTAGGCAGTGGGAGCATCACAATTCCATATATCTAGGAACTTTCAAACCCGATTAATGTCAATAAGCGCTGCACGCTAACAGTAGTTACAACTTAACCCTCGGACGTACAAGCACTGAAGTCACACCCCACCGTGGTACAACCACCCCCCCCCCCCCTTGGGTTTTCGTTACGTTACAATATTTCGAAAAACTTCACCTTTTGTAGGAAGTCTGTGAAGTGTTTTACAAAATGAGGTACGTATTATAGGTTGCCGCGCTGCTGAGGGCCTATGAAGTCATCCAAGATAGCCGCCATCTTGGATTTTAGATGCTGGACATGTAGGGCAAGAACGTCATGCTAGCCCACATGTAAGGCACTAATAACATTACAATCCTATATGAATATATACACCAACTGATTAACGCACCTACCTCCACTAACACACACTTTCCTTCACTTGCACTCACTTTCCTTCATTTGTACTCACTTTCCTTCATTTGTACTCGCTTCCCTTCACTTGTACTCACTTACCTTCACATTAGTGCCTTATATGTGGGCTAGCATGACGTTCTGGCCACATGTAGAATATGACATAAGTAAACATTTTGTTGCTTTTTGCTAACATTCCGTGCATTTTTCAACCAAAAAAGGGTAAAAAACACGCATTTTTCTCAATTCTCAATTCCTTTAGTTACTTGGCAGCAACATCCTGGAATTCTCTTCCTGACCATTACCGCACTATTTCTGATTTTACTTCTTTTCGACGACTGATATCTACGGGGAACAATAATTTACTTAAAAGGGCAGGAACCGCAAACCTTTCTACATCATGATAATTTGCAAGTTAGTTGTTTAGGTAGTTAGTTATCTTATTTGTTATATAGAATTAACTTTTTATTATAATTATTTATTAATGTAGTTGGCTCGAAGATATTAGCACTTGAGTGCTACACTGTAAATTCGAGGATAAATAAAGTTTATTGATTGATTGATTGATTGATTGACCACCTGCTACTTATGACGTCATATCGTGCAACCATTGTGTCAAAATGTGTCTAAGGGATATGCGCACAGCTACTGAAAACGGCAGGTGTAGATGATGATTCTTCTTGCAAAAATTCAAGGAAAACCTTATGGAGGGTGGCATCTATCCTCCCTTGTATGCCCGAGGGTTAATATTTGGTTGAACCGTGAGCTGTAGTAAGCGTGTAGTTCGAGTTCCCACCGAACAGTGTCCGAACATTGTTTCAAGCAAACAGCGCCGAAATATGTGGACACTTCGATAAAATTACCTCCTTATCGTCAGTTCTATTAGCCTGTTCGAGGCGTTCAGATAAACGAGCGCGAGCAAAAAATATTTTTCGCTCGCGCTCCACTATCTGAACGCCTGCTTTATTTTTCGCTCGCGCCCCAGTATCTGAACGCCTGGAACAGGCTACAGTTCTATTGCCCCGTGTCATCCGGTTTTGTCACGGCTATTCACAGTCTCCGGTTTTCTCTTAAACATTGTCGGAAGCTTCCCGTTCCGGTTATGACCTCATGTAGTCCTTACGTCGTTACTTCATGATTAAGGTAAACAAAACTGAATCGTGTGACAGCGCACCAACAACGTTACTTCTATTATGCGAACGTTCCGTACTTATTAGACACAGAGAAACTCCTGTTAACTTTGCGTTAGCGGTTTAGGTAGCAGTTCGTGTCTTACATACAACGCATGTGCAACAGGGTATTACTACTGGTATGTCTACGCTCGTTACTAATATGAGAGATAAACCGCTGTTAGCAATATTTTTTAAATATTTTGTTTTATTTAATAACTTTATTGTCGCATACACAAACGCATACATTACATTGCATACATTACAATATCTGTGACACACATTGCATTATGTATTTATGTATAATAATAAAATAATAATAAGTCTTTATTTCATAAGATAAACACACATATCCTATGTTACAAAAATTGAGGGTAAAAAGCAAGCTACATTACATGAACTAACACTATTATTCTAATGAAATAAAACAGCTAACTTGTATTTAAAAATAAGGCGGTTAATAAAAGAGCTCATGAAGCGCTTCGTGTTTATTTTAGGTTTCACGGCCGACTTTCTTCTAAGCTCGTATTTGGTGTTCTTAACCTCCGGCAACATGTTATGCAGCGGGTGACCCTCTAAGCCCATATCTTTAGTGCATATTTTCTTATCTTGTTTTTCTAAAAGATCGTGGATATCTATGCTATGTGAGATGTACCTACGCTTCTTACACCTATCCAAAAAACACTGGATCGTTGTTAGTTCAGCTTCAGCGGCTCCGTACACCGCAAGCCCGTATGAGATATTTGGTAGTACAATAGAATTGAAAAGGTAGTCAATTTCGGATTGATTGTACCCCTCTCTTCTAAGCGTCCTGAGCACATGGAGAGACTTGTTTGCTTTTGTGAGTTTGTTCTTTACATGAGTGTTAAATCGGGTGTCAGACTGGAAAGTAACACCCAGCAGAACAAGTTCCTTAACCTGAGGCATTCCAGCTACTCTCTCAAAGATTTGTGCATTGCCTTTTTTCACAATATATGTATAACATACTAGTGCTAGATTCATTACGTAGCTCAACTGTTATTGATAACAAAAGTTACTAAAGTGCACGTTAGATATTCTAAAATTGAAAGGAGAAAAAATAAAGCACAAAAGCAACAACAACAATGAAGAAGCAGAGTTGTTGAAAAACGCTTACATTTTCTCTCGTCAGAAAGTGTCATTGATTTATTATGGAGTTTGCATGAATAGATGTAAAATCGCTTAAAGAGCAGTGTGTAATTCAGTTTTTTAATCAGTGTTTTACTGGTGGATGAATGCAAAGATATTCCGAATAAAGATTCTTTTGTTGAGGGACGTAAGTTGGAGTCATTCGCAGAGTTGAACCAATTGAATGCATTTTCCTGGAAAGATTGTGTAAAACGGCAGTGGATGAATGTGTGATTAATGGAATCTTCTTCCCCACAATATAGGCAGTCACTGTCTTGTTTCATTCCAAATCGACATAGTCGATAGTTCCTGTTTGGTTATGACAATTCTGTGTAGAAATTTGAATTGAATTTCTTTCAACTTATTCTCTCTACAAATACTTTTAACTGATTTAAAAATAGTACGCCATTCGTTCGTTTCTACATCAAACTCCCTGTTCCATTTTTTGGGCCCAGTTGGCAATGTCTGATGACTTTGTTCGTTTAGAATCTAGTAAAAATCCTTTGCTTTAGCTTTAACTAAATTTAAGTTTACTAAATTTATTATAAACTAAATTTATTATAAGATCTACATCAGGCATACGGATTCCTCCCATTTTATAATCTTGATTTAAACAATCGCTTTTGATTCTATCTCTTTTCTTATTCCATAGAAAACTAAATAATTTTTAACTATTGGCAGTAATGCATGCTGCTGGTACATTAATATTGAACTGAATGTACAAGTTGTGACAGCTCAAGTGATTTAATGATAAGAACTTTTCCAAATGGCGTTAAGTTTCTTGATTTCCATCTGTCTTTCATCATGAGAAAAGTATATCCCTAAGATTTTGACAGGGTCTCGGGTCCAGTTTAAATGTAACGACGTGGAATGATTGTTGGCCCACCTGCCTAACCACATTGCCTTTGTCTTTTTAACATTTAGCTTTAAACCTGAGATGCATCCAAATGTATTTATGGTAATAAGGGCATTCTCCACGGAGGTAATATGAGCACAGAATATGTTGGTATCATCAGCAAATTGGCTTATTTTTGTTTCGTTTCCAAATAGATTGATACTCTTGACAAGAGAGTTTTGTCGGATTTTATTTGCTAAGATTTCAGCTCCTAATACAAATACAATATGGTAGTAAGGTAGCTTAGATACAACGCATGCGCAACTAAGTCCTACTCAATGCTTGGTAATACATTGAACATTACCTAAAGCAAACATAAATAAATATTTTACCGCGTGATAAAGGCGGACTCGTCACATCGTGACCCTCACACAATGAAGATTTCACCGCTTTATCACAGCGGAATCGTTACATCACAAAGAAGAGGAAGCACCACTAATTTCGCCAATTCTTGCACATATTAAGTTTGTTTCGTTTTACCTTTTTTCGTTTCCAAAGCTATTGTTCGTTTTCAGAAAGGATCCTTTCGATTTTCAATTTGACTCCGAGTCAACCGAGTCAACTTGTTTACTTTTACAAATGGGATTCCCGGGTTAGAAACCGGATTTAAACATCACGTCATGAGGTATGCCTTAACGTGTTTGAGGGTGAAGTGGCGATGTCGTTTTCTCCAGACTCTGACGATCTGGTCGTGTTTATCATGCATTATAGCGGAGCCCGTGCGCGCAGCGCGCTGGCGGGGCACTATTGCCAAGCAAAAACCTATCAAGCCAAGAAATTTTGGTAGTGACGTAATAGTCACGTGGCTGTCCGTCCGTCCGTTCGCACCACAGAGTCACCAATATGAGATGGCATACACTTGACATAACCCTGTGCTGTATCCCGCGTTTTTGGCCTGAAATAACATGGTGACCCGCGTTATTTTTAGGCAACGAGGGGATATGTGATTTATTCACCTCGGGCTGCGCCCTCGGTGAATAAATCACATATCCCTGAGGTGCCTAAAAATAACCGGCTTATTTTTCACATGGGCGAGGTATCAACTGTGGCGTAAAACAATAGAAACACGCTTTTCTTCGTTGTTTTGATGCCGGTACGCTGAAGGAAAACAAATATTTTTCCGGACCCACACTAAACAATAGCAAAAAGGTTCCGAAAGACGCACTGGGGTTTCCACATGGTCAAAATTTATAATAAACAGGTTGTTTTTTTCGTTTTTGATACGCCGACCAAAACAACCAATGTGCGTGCCAAACAAGCTTTACAATAGATTAAAGATTCCGAAAATACGCACTGGAATTTTGTAATTGCCTAATAGTACTGACAACTTTGACAAATTTGCAACCACTTTTTTCACCACTTTACTACAACGAGGTTAGAAATGAGTGATTCCGAGGAAGACATTTTCCTTACGCAAAGCAGTTTTAATGGTTCAATAAATTCCGGCAATGTCTTAGAGAATTTGCTGGGGACTACGGAAACGCCCAGTTCAGCATTGAAGAGGCAACAGGAGGGTTGTTTAGCTTCAACCAGGCGGAGTAGTATGAAGAAGTCTCAATCGGCAGCGTTGACAAGGAGGCTGAAACAAATGAGAAGAAAACGTCGAAGAGGGATATCATCGTCGTAGATGACAAAGAGCTGCTGGCCAGGAACAGTGAAAGGATCTCAAAGAACACTAAAAAGGTAACCTTTTGGTGTTTCAATGTTTGGAATGAGTGGGCAACCGAACGGAATGCACTGCCTCAGAATTCTGCCGACTTGAAACTGAGAAAGCAAACGCAAGAGTTCCGGAACGCAATTCTCATGTCTTCAATTTAAGCAACTGCTCAGTAGTATTTAAAATGTAATAACAGTGTAGGCAAAATAAATGTAACGCTGTTGAAGTAAAGATGTGGTTTTGTTTGTCAGTGCGTGTAATGCGATGCGCGTGGGTGTGCTGCGAGGGGAATATTACTTTTAATATTCCCCTAGGGGATCATCAACGCTAATATTCCCCTAGGGGAATATTAGAATATCAGCCCCGCTCTCCCCTGTTACAATCAAAGCCGTCCCCAGCTTTTCAGACAGTTGATAATTAGCGGGGTTTTATTCAATATAATCAGCCTGGAAGAACAGGAAAACGAGCCATGTGAAAAATAAGTAAAGATAACAACAGTCACAAACAATTTTATTAATGGCAAGGAAAAGTTTAAAAGAATACTAAGTCGTCTTTTTGGTGGAAGGCGAAAAGTTCAATTTAGGCGAAAAAATTTAGGCGAAAAAATTTAGGCGAAAAGTTCAATTTCCCTTAGGACTTCATCTTTGTTGTCGGTTCTGCTGCGAACTCGGTCGGCACACTGCTTAAGTTCGCAGTATTTCGTAGCGGTCTCGACACCAAATATAGCAGAGCTAGTGCCTTCTGGTTTTCTCTGTTCACAACCATGGTTTTTGCGGCGGTCCGAAGGCATTTTGTGAGGAAAAAATACCAGCATTTTCATGTCGATAGGCGGCTTGTCACGAAAAAAGATATAAGTTGTAAAATTAACGTTTTCAAGCAACGTTAGCGCTCGCAGCCTAGTAGACTTATTGACAACTTGTGTGGCGCCGCCGAGCCGAGTTCGATACTCAGCGGGGACATCAACCTTGTTCTTTTTTTTTCTTATTGTCTTTTTTTTATTTAACGACTTGAATGAGAGTATTTTCACAAATTAAAAAGTGCCATCCAAAAAAAGGTGGGGGGGGGAGGGGTAGGGGGAGCTCAGTTTTTAGGCTTGGCTAAATCTATTTATTACTTTGATTTTACTGCTATGCTGAGTGTTTGTATTGCACAACAAAGTATATTGTCGTCTCGGGGTTTGCATTCACAGTTGTGCATGAGCGAATTTATACCAACGTTCAACGTTTGAGTTGAAATGAACGGGTGAGGAAAACAAGGGACTGGCACTTATGGTGCAATCGCGTGGTAAGCCATTGAGCACGTATTCTAAAGTTGTTGACAAGAGAGAGATACGTCTTTGAGGCAAGACGTTGATTTTTGTTGGAAAAAGAGGCAAGCAATTAGTGATTAATAAGAAGATCAATTAGTAAGGTAGGTGTTAAGAGTGTTTTTTTTTTGTTGAAAGATGTGAAATAATTGAGTGTTCAGAAAGTTATTGGGGGATGGGTTTCCTTTTGGCTTTTTTTGTGTTGATTGGGTTTGTTGTTTTGGTTTGACGTGTGTTTTGAGGAAGGCGGGTTGCTTTTTAGTTAACAATGGATGGATGCAAGTGAAATGAGTGAAATGCGGCTGTTATTTTTGTTGTGTCCAGATTGCTGGGCAGTTGTGGTTTGCGTTACACGTGTAAGCGTAAATATAAGGACGTTTGCTTGTTTACTTTTGCAAGGGGACTCCCGGGTTAGTAAACCGGATTTAAACTTTTTGTCATGAGATATGCCTTAACGTGTTTGAGCGTGGAGTGACGGTTGACTCTGACGATCTGCTCTTGTTTATCAAGCATTATATTTTGATTTTATTCTATGCTCACTATTTGTATTCACGGTCTAGGTACAGTAGTAAATATTTCGTTGTCTCTGTGTAACTATTCTCCGTTGTAGGCGAATTTATAACGACGTTCAGGGTTTGAGTCGAGTTTTCCTTTTTTCAGCAAAGTAAAAAGCGATAAGAAAGATAAGCTGAGTCATCAGAGTTTAACCATTACATCTTCCAGTAACGCGTACGTCAAAATATTGTGTCACACAGTCACACTTTTCGTCACGCCGGTTGTATGTTGAGCGACGTAAAAGTACGGGATCGTTAACCTGGGGGTTGGCTGGGTTAGAACGGCCGGTTAAAATGCTCATTGGGCTTTCTTGTTTGAGACAATGTTCGGTCACTGTTCGGTAGGAACTCGAACTACATGTTTCCTACAGCTCATGGCGGAACCTCATTAAAATTTCGTTATATTCAGGATGTTTTTACTTAACAACTGTCCAACATATTAATTTCTTATGAAACTCAACAAACTTATCGTTTTCCCAGTTTGTTAGAAATATCAGTGTTGAGAAGAGGAGACCAATTATACCATGTTTAGATCTGTTTAGCTACGTTATTTTCAAGGAAATAACGTTCTCTAAACTCTCTTTGGTAAGTTTCATATCAACCCACGGACGTACAAGCGAACTTTCTCCCTTAGGTGTTTGCTGTGTTACAATATTTCGAGACTTTTTTACCTTTAGTAGAAAGCCTGTGCTATGCTCTACATGATGAGGTATATATTATGGGTTGCAGCGCGGCTGGGGGCCGGTAACGTCATCCAAGATGGCTGCCAAAATTACCCAAAGTTAGACATTATCATGCCAAAAACGAGGGAAATTGAAAATTTTGATGCTAAACATAAAGAAAATGACACAACTAAATATTTTACTGCTTTTTGTCAACATTTTGTGCTTTTTAACCCTCGCACGTACAAGCAGAGTCACACCCCCACCGTGGAACGAGGGCGAGGTTTGATGGAATCCCCCCTTGGGTTTTTGTTATGTTGCAATATTTCGAAAAGATTTCACCTTTCGTCAAAAGTCTACGATGGGCTCTTCAAGATGAGGTACATATTATGGGTTGCCGCGCTGCTGGGGGGCCTGTGACGTCATCCAAGATGGCCGCCATCTTGGTCGCCATCTTGGATTTTACCGGAAATAAGAAATTGTCAAAAAACGTTACAAATAGGAAGTTTTTGATGTTGGACATGTAAAATATGACACAATAAAACATTTTGCTGCTTTCTGTCGACACTTTTTTGCCTTTTCCAACTAAAAAGGGGAAAAAACGCATTTTTCTGCAAAAATGGCTCAATCCCCTGCATTTATGACGTCATATCTCGTAACCATAGTAACCGATTCGCACCAAACTTGTGTCAAAATGTGTCTAGGGGATATGCGCACAGCTACTGAAAAAAGCAGGTCTAGATAATAACCGTAAACTGCCGCTTATAAGCCCCTCCGGTTATAGGCCCATCTACCTGTAAACAAAAAAATACATCCGGTTATAAGCCCCCCCCGGATATAAGCCCCCATCTAGTTTTCCTTGTTTCCTTAATATTAAGCACACTCACAGAACACTGCGAAGATGATGTTACGTTCCGGTTACGTTCGTGTTGTTACAGTTTTGATTTTGTTGATAAAATTGAAATGAATTCGATTTATTGTGACGCTTCAAAGGTTAATTAAAAGCTGGTAAATCAAAAATGCATTTCGATCAACGCTGTTGTGGCTCATTTCAAAACACATTTTTATTCCGCTTATGACCCCCCCCCCCCGGATATAAGCCCTTCAGATTATAAGCCCACTCAAAACCCCTTAGGAAGATGTGTAAGCCCAGGGCTTATAAGCAGCAGTTTACGGTACTCGTCTTGGAATTATTCAAGAAAAACTTTATAGGGCGAGTAGCATCCAACCCCCTTGTACGCCCGAGGGTTAACCTAAAAAGGTAAAAACACGCATTTTATTAAAAAATGGCTTGACCATCTGCTCTTTATGACGTCATATCTCGTAACCATAGCAACATGCTCTGATTGCATGTTAAATTTGGAGCCGCTACGAACACCAGAGGGCTAACAACAATAGTGAATTTAACCTCTGGATTCGCTGTGAATTTATTCAGTAATAGACTTGCGCTTTGGCTATCACAAGCACTGATCCTTCTAGAGGCGTGCTAATAAACGTTGCAAATGGAAATTTGAATGCTGTGAAAATTTGGGCGCATGTGAAAACAGCGACAAGTACAAACGGCTCCTGGTTAGCTTTATTCACAGGTGAAAATATGGCTAATCAGCATGTGGAATAGAACAACCCAACCAGTCAGAGTACGAGAACTCAAATGCCTTCTAAAGTTATTGAGAAACAGCGGCTGTTTGTGTTTGTGTTTCCACACACCTTTTGAGCCAGGCAAACAAAAACATGACAAAGCAAAGCGAATGGGAAAGGATACGTTCTGAGCCAGGAAAAGTATTGCATGAAAACGTAAGGATATATATATACACCTAATTGAAAAAACGTTGTCGTGTGAAAAGCATATACCATGAACGATACGACCCAATGACTTTTTGGGAAGCGGAAAACTTGCTTCTATACTCAGGCATCATGGAGATAATATTCACACAGTATACCCAAATCTATTCCAAAACCTTCTTAGGAATGAAAATATCTTGAATAAATATATATATATGACAATACATGGGATTGAAAAGCAAGCTTGTCATTGCTGTCTTCCCAGAATTCCATCGTGTCGCATCGTTCATGGACTATGCTTTGCACCTGACAACGTTTTATCAAACAGGTGTATTCAGTTATACGCGTCCTTTCAAGACAAGGAATTGGTTCATGGTAAGCATGCGTCTTCCCAGTTATAGATGTACGCGAACGGGAAGTTTGGAAAGATTTGTTCGAGGCGATTAGCAGAGATCAACTCTACCTTCTCGAGTTCTTTCCAAACTCTCCGCCTGCGCGTTTACATAACGGTAACTTTCAGTGTTTAAGTTAACCAATAGAAATGCATACAATGATAAGAAACCAACTGTATTATTCGGAATAAAATTTCCGGTAAGCGAAGAAATGTATAAAATGAATAGCCGGTTAAACCTACGTTTCGCCACTACTGTATTTCGCGGTTCTGCCATATATCAAAGGCGTATCAGAGGCTCTACGTCGTTGCTTAATACAACAAGGCGTACGCACTGTTTTCAGGTCTGACACAACACTACCCAACAAAAGAAGTCGGGTTAGTCTACAAGATTCGCTGCAAATGTGGCAAAGTAAAAAGTGGAGAGAAGGGAAAATCGATGCATGAATGGATTAAGGAACATGGCAGAGATATATCACTGCGACTTACACGAACTCAGACCTCAGTAGTCTCAGAGCTGCTAATAAGAGCGGACACTATGCACTTTGGACAAGGTTATGTTTATTGTCCTTGACTCACACTGGTATACCCGTGAGGTTAAAGAGTCCATTCACATAAGACGTCACCCAAACAAAATCAGAAGGGATAACGAAATAGAAATTCCAGAAGTGTGGATGCCTACGATCAAAGAGAGCGGAGAGGAAACGAGTGCCTGAAAGATCCTCAACTGGGGCTCCAATGAGACACAATGTTTATTTTCATTTCAAATATGGGCTGGCGAAGAATTACATTGGCAGTTATTGGTGATCATGCAGAACCCACAAGCCCTTGTGCTATTAGTTGTGAGCTTGTCGAAAATGGAATATTTTGTACCGAAGATTGCACAGATCCTCTCTTCTTGCAATGATCTTAAAGGCCCTTCGCCTCTGAAAGGCTGGGGAAGTGTGACCACAGAATGAATGCAACACAAGTTCCAGCTCCCTTACTCGGTTTTAAAAGTGTTATTATCGAGAATTTATGCTTTCCGTAAACCGCATAAATTATATAGAACCAGGCGTAAAGCGTGTTTGAAACTGAAACCTTCTGTGAACAATGCAATTACATGTTTCACTTAAACATGTTTGTTATAAGCTCACGGGAATGTGTGTATTCGAGCCTCGGTGTTTCTAAAAAGTGGATAAAATACGGTATACGTACTAAGAAAATGAGTAGGTTGTTTTCCTTTGTGCTAGGAATAAAGTTGTTTGTTTGACATTGGGCCGACGAGAAACATCACTCAGATTTCACCATACAAATACGAACAGGCTTGTGATGGCGAGTGATCTGAAGCTTGAGCAATTACAATTGCGCAGTTTTCGTACACAAGTTTATGGCCAAAGAAAGAAAAATGCACATATGTCCAGGCATTGTCCAGTTTTTGTCTTAAACTGGCATATTTGTCTTAAATTGGCATATACATCAGGAGCATAAAGCTGTACAAAACCGTAGCATTTTTTTAATAACCCTTGGGTAAACATTGTGCTTTGTTTTACGTACAAGGGTATGTTTCTTATCAGGTAGACCTCATTCACTTAATAAGTGCGACATATTTCAAATGCTTTTGTGATATCCATCAAACAACAGAAGTCTTGTTAGCTATGTGATTCAGTTTTTATTCCAGTTGCGTTAATACAATGGCCATCTTATGCTTGTGTTTGGCAGAATTGGTAAGTCAATTTGTTAAAAAAATTGGATTCAAATATTGGTTGAGGTCCCACAAGCAACTGACTCTGTGGTTGACATCGTTGGTTTGACTTCTTGAGTTGACAACGGTGTTAAACAATGGTGGCATCGTAGCTGCCAACTTGTCAGGCACCAAATTGCAATTTCGTGGCAAACAAATAGTACCAGTGGCAAGATGGCTGATCAGCATGCTCTTGCTGGTTTACTGTTTATTCTAATTTTAATACTTTATGCAAGAAGGAGAAACTTCTATCGCCGCGTTGTTTTATCACAAGTTCTTTTTTCAATTTATTCCAGGTCGAAGGATGTTTCTGGCTTCATAGGGAGCGAAGGAACAATCGGCGTGTTTGGGTTTACCCACCGTGGGAATGTCCTGGAGGCACCAAGTCGTTGTTTCTATCCTTTCACCTCACCTGTTTCAACCAAGTCCTCAGTGGTGGTTATTTTAATTTCATTAAGAAGTCGGAAAATAAAATTCGAGGTGACCTCTGCAATGCAATCAGATCTTTTTAACGCTCAAAGTTTTGTTACCGAAACACCTCTCGTTCTGTAACGTTATGATTGGTCCATCTCGAGCGGATTTAGATAGACATTAGCAGATAAATCGTACTTTCAGAGTTGTAAACAGCGCCTTAAAAATGGTTTGATTTAGCCGCGTAACCTAAGCAACAAGCACTGACACCGACAACATAAAAATACACGGCCACACTCAAAACTTCCGGACACCGTTGTAACACCGTTGTCATATGTGCTAGTGGGACCTTAACCATTATGTATGTAGATATGTAGATAAGCCTTTGTGGACAAAAGTGACTTGCAATGAGTGATTAACTTTCAGTTTTTCTAATTCTGCCAGAATATCCCGATAGCCTAATAGATAAAACACTCGCGGAAATAAGGCATCACGAAAGGATGTCAGTCTTGCAAAAGAAAACAAACACACACAAGAAAATATTACCATTCGTTACAGAATACCACCCTTCTGTGATCTAATCTAAAAATTGAGTAAAAGGCATCTCATAGAAAATCAACCATTCCTTAGACAAATATTTAAAGACATACTCGAAAGAGATAGAACCTAAAGGTCAAAGATGTATTACATCTCGATCAATAGGAGTCGCGTTTCAGTGGCCTGTCAACATTTTTAATTAAACTATTTTGATTACAAGGCTGACACTACGCCGCAAAAGGGTACTTTTAATTAGGCCAATATTTCAACTAGTACAACTAGCCTTCTTCAGGGCCAGTGCTAAACTGAAGGATATAACGGCTCTAATATTTAAATTTAAACGTTAAAAAAAGAAGCTAATGGTTAATTAGTATACACGACAAAAAATGTTTGCAACTGTTTACCGTATTTTCTCGATTAAACGCTGGACCCCGAATAAATAAATAAATTCAAATAAATTCCGGGTCTACAGGGTCGAGTTTAAAATAAACGCCCCCGGCGTTTGTTTGGGGTCCCGGCGTTTATTTGAGGTCCCGGCGTTTAATCGAGAGGAGTATATTAAATCAGGATTTTGTGTCGTGACTGCATACTAGTTCTCTTTCAACCATTATTTTTGAATTTATACAGTGATATTCAAACCAAACTACCTTGCACAAATGTACTTCTAACTAAAATAGATTAAACAAACGACGCATCAGGTATCGTGGTAATCTCTTTTAAATCATGGTAACTTTTCTGCGGGTTTGTACAGCAAGCAAGGGTCTCTCCAGCGTTTCTCCAGCAGTTCCTTGCAATTGAATCGTTCCATAATTTTGCCTTTCTTAGAACTGATGGAGACGGAACCTCGCCACTACCTTGTTCTAAATTGCTTGCGTAGTACGTTTGCTGTCGAGCAGTTACCGATACACTTCCTCCGTGTTTCATGTACGGAGAAACGTAACGTTGAGAAGAGTTCAATCACTGCTTCTGTCAGTGATGTTTTTTCTTCTGATAAGTACCTTTCCAGATACACTTAGATGAGACAAAGTTGATGACATTGTTTCACAGTTTTTAAATGTTTTTGTTGAAATTTGGTTCTTGGTTCAATAAACCTCTAATACTGAAAAACGCATTTAACAAATAAACGTCGGGCTCGAATAGAGGCCTGGTCTACGAGGTCGAGTTTTAAAAAAACACCCCCAGCGTTTAATCGAGAAAATACGGTATATGATGATAAATTCATGTAAAATAACTAAAAGGTGAAAAAAAATATGTAAAAGATACATTAACCCGGGACTGGGGGGGGGGGCGGTGCTTCAGAGGCCCCCCTGTGTAATTTTAAAACCGCTTACGCTATGGCCACCAAATTTGCACAGGATAGTGTACGGGCACTACAGGTACTGTGATGTCACTGTGACGTGTATGACGTCATTTTAACGTCATTTGTTCGTCAATGTTTCACTTAGTAGCTCTCAGCAATAAAGTTACTGAATACTGTACCTGAAGGAGTAAAAATACTTTTGTTGGTTACAAAAGGCATCTATAATATATTTTATGAATGTAAATTTCTGGAATGCAAATTTCGTATGCAGATAAATTTCATTTTAGAGACAAAATGGCCATTTTGGTGTCCGCCATCTTGGATCTGCCATCTTGCATTTCCTTATTTTCATCTGCTTCATTTAATAAACAAGAAAATGAAGCCAGTTGTTTGTAAAAAGTTTATTTAATATTAATTAACAACGTCCTACACTTGAAATTTATGGCAAATAGTAATTTTATAGCGAGAAATCACCTTTTTTTACCAGTTAAGTCTGCCATCATGGATTTTCACGTTTTAAATTTCTCGTGTTCCTCAAATTATCGCTAAATTCCTTTTTTTTAGTGAGCCTAAATGTTGCTACAATTAATGTAAAAATACAAATTCGATTAGAAAACATAAAAATAGTAGCGATTAAAGCGAGAATCATGACTTTGCCAAAAAAAAAAGGCAGTCACGAGGGACCGAAGACACTCATACCAAAATGTTTCCAGTTAAATTTTAGGAAAAGAAGGAAAACTTAGTGGTAATACCATAAAGGGTTAAAAAATTACACAACTCCCACGGTCTGAATAGGGTAAATGTTACAAATGGCGCTGATAGACTGATATATATTGCTTATAAACAAAACGGTTATTTTAGAGATACATGGTCAGTGTTCATTACGCCGGTTTAAACCGTCCGGTGATAAAATTCTACCTCTCTCTATGAGGTAAACTTCGCTTTAGTGCGGACTAATTGAAATATTAGCCTGATTAAAAGTGCCCTTTTGCCGAAGTGCCAGCCTTGCAATCAAAATAGTTTATTCACACGTTACAGTGCCGTCTGGAACGAGCATCTCAACAAAGCGAGATACGGCAATAAGAAATACCGGCTGAGTTTTATTTTGAGTTGTGTGGTTTCCTGTATTCAAAATTTTTACATTAATTAAAGATTTAGACATAATTAGTTGTAATAACTTTGGCACGAGCCTTGCCAAGGGGCGTCTTTGATTACTGAATTTGATTGCGCCGCTAAGGCAGGCTACGACACTAAAATTAAGAAGAATTTAGAACTTTGACAACTTACCATTTCTTTGCTTGTTTTCTTGACCTTCGTCAGAGGGCTTGCCTGGCGTTTTTCCTGCTTTTTGTGAAAAAGATGTGAAAAATAAAAGTACAATATCACTGGTCTTAAATGCTAGGTCTCTAGTGTTCAATTCACCAAGGCATAAAGTAATAATGAACTAAGGAAAAATGTTACTGTCTCCGCCGCCTTTCCTGTGATAAATGGTTGACACTCAAAATATTATTTGCCAAAAAACACTGAACACAAACAAAACCAAAACGAGACGAAAAACAAAAGAACAGATAATTTGCACTTAGTGATCGAATTAATTAAGACGGTCGATTTTCTTACCAGACAAAAGAGACAAAAAATTAACAAACGAACACAGCAAAACAAAACAAGAACAAAGTAGACAGGCTGTGTCAAAATAGACAAACTTATGGCAAAATGTTTAAGGAAGTGACTGGACGTTCTCTACCTTTATAGCTGAATCCCTCATATTCTGCCAGTCAAATCTTTTGTTTTTGTATCTTTGATTTTCAATTCTTATTTTTGGGAAATTCCTGCACATTATTGCAGTAACGTACCGGTCAAATTGAAGCTTCAACATCCCCCCGGGCATACCCCGGGCATACCCCGGGCATTTGGCTATGCATTGTGCCCGGGGAGGGGAGAATTTAAATGTTGCCTTGGAAGGGTGGGGAATTTGAACTGGGTTTATCTCTTGTTCTAGTGTAATACGCAGTGAGTTTTTGTTCCCGTTTTTGCAGGATTTTACGGATTAACAAGATAGAATTTCGCCTTTGTTTGCGAATAACTCTTTCAAAAGGGTTTTTAAAAGAAGTTTGAAGGTGTCATAACGTGAACGGTGTTTCATTAAAGACGAAATTTGCCTATCAGGAGAGGTATTTCAGTACTTACTGGTGGGGCATTTGAACGGCTTTTGTCCCGAGGGGAGGGAATTTAAACAAGCCATTCTTCAAAAGTTCAAATGCCCGGGGGGTTGCCCGGGGGGATGTTGAAGCTTCAATTTGACTGGTGTATAAATTCTGGCGTGTTTGGTGTTGAAAAATAATAGATAAATAGATAAATAAATAAATTAATAAGGGAAGTGGTCAAAACTATTATACATGCTCGGGACCCACCAGAATGAGTGAAGATGACTGCCTCTTCCTATAGCCCCCTCCCCATATGCAGATACCCATGGTAACTTCCATAGCCCCCCTCCCCTCTTTTAACAGTGTCCCCACTTCCATAATCTGGAGACCCATGGTATCTTCTATAACCCCACGTCTCTTGAATGGAGACCCTGGTATCTTCTACGACCCCACCTCCTGCGTAAGGAGACCCATGGTATCTTCTACGACCCCACTTCCCTTGAAAGGAGGCCCATGGTATCTTCTACGACCCCACTTCCCTTGAAAGGAGGCCCATGGTATCTTCTACGACCCCACTTCCCTTGAAAGGAGGCCCATGGTATCTTCTACTACCCCACTGCCTGTGTAAGGAGATCCATTGTATCTTCTACGACCCCACTTCCCTTGAAAGGAGACCCATGGTATCTTCTACGACCCCACCTCCTGTGTAAGGAGACCCATGGTATCTTCAGTTACCCTCCCCCCCTCCTCCACTCCTGCAACAGACGGATAACTGATCATTATCGACTGAATATAACAGTTACCTCTGGAATGAATATTTGGCCTGCCATACAGTTTACACTATGATAGAAATAACAACGCATACAAACGACCTTGTGTATATCTATGAAATTATCGGTTTTATTATTACTGACTTTACAGTAATTGTAGATAAAAAAAATGTTTGATGCACTATCAGGATGTAATTTTTGCATACAATCGATGCCTTCAGTCTTGTAACACATGATTACATGTTTATCATTCGCCCAATCAATTGATGCAATCGCGTTGCAAACTGAACTTCCAAGACGAGACAAAGTCATAGTACCGTACTTTTAGTTCACATGCAGTGTATTTTTTTCTGAAGGGGCAGGGGTGGGTGGCTAATAAGAGAGGCAGGGGGCTTAATAAATTTCTTCTTCTAAAGAGGACAGCTTAAAAAAGGATTTACAGTAAATGAATCCCTCAAATAACAATCATTGTCCAATCATATATCTGCACATTAATTACTAATAGTTGCCTTCACCCTAAGGCTGTACATTATCATAATATATAATATCGACAAACGAAACTGATGAGATAGTAAATCACCGTCAATAGATGATTTTGTGCTAGCGGTTCCATATTGGAAGTGAAGGGCTGCCCTGTACGCTTTCTTTTCATCCTACGATTTATACGCAACGTTAACGTTTAAGTGCGTTTAAGTGCGTTATCAGACCTAATGCAAGTCGTACAGCGTACCAGAACCCCCTTTACGTAATTGGAAATTTAAAAGATTTTAGGTTTCCCCTCTCTCTGCGTAAAAAATTAATTACGTATTCAGTTCCGCACGGTTTTGTTATAAGAACACGTATCACATTTCTGATCCTCTACTTCGTTAACCAAGTTATCAATTGTCGATCGTATTCACACACGACGTTCGTTAGGAAACTCCGTAGCACAGGTACATCAATCTATTTGGGATTTATATCGAAAGCAAATTTCATCGAAATGTGTTCCTCATTCCCAACAAACATTACACGCCCGATTCTTATTATCAGGGGCACCCAACGAGACAATTTGAGCAAAGTACTTTAAATATCATTTTCTGCTTTCTTAGATTGTTTTAGAGCTTTTCAAAGGCATATTTGTGCAAGCTAATACAGATTGATCTGTTCGGAGTTTTTAGCTGAAAATTTTGGCCGCAGAAAATTTTAGGAAACAGAATTCTATCCGCCGAATTGCCGAGCTGCTGACGGCTCAACGAAAAAGCTAGCTGACCTTATTTGGCACTCTAAACGATATATTTTTCCCTCCGAAAACAATAGGAACTAATAAGTCCTCCTGTTACGAAAGTCCGAGGTGATGGTCCGACAAAGAAATCTCTAGCTTTCACTCCAGTTAAATCCGAATATCTCAGGCGATGTTTGGCCTTCCGAACAGATATTCCCCGAAACGAACCGTAGGGTGCTCCTGTTATTATCCCCTTTAAGTTGCGCTTGGATTTCTGTCTTATACAATCTCACTGGAGTTAAGCTGTTTCACTCTGCAATTGAGCCCTGGCTTGCAGACAGGAACTTAACGGAGGCACACGCTTAACGGCACTGCTGTTCACAACAGTAGTGGGCAACTTCACACTCTGACGAGATATTCTTGGAACACTTAATCCTAGGTTTCCGTCAATGAGTGGAACATTTCGGTATAAATACGAATGCCGCGACATGTCTACTTCATCAAAAGATGACGTTCTAGTCAAGTCTCACATCCACATCCACAAAAAACACGTCGAACGTTCTAGACGAATGTGTGCCCTCGATAAGATTCGCAATTGAAATCGAATATAGCTGGGTATCTCTGTTAAACGTTGGCACCGGGAAGCCGTGCTATTGATGAACTCAGTCAGTCCGTGGACAGCTTGTAGAACAATTCGAGCACAACACATTTAAGGAGCATTTAGCCTTTTAATAGGCTAACATAAATGGTTTGTTTCCGTTATCCCAGCCGCGCCTCTCTCAGTGAAGTGTGAAGAATCAGGGGATGTTGGTTATGATTTCACTAGTTTTAAAGGGACACTATCCCGATAATGCGCACGCGTGAACGTCAACTGTTATCTTTCAAAAAACGATAGAACTGTCACATTGAGGCGACAAGCATCCGCAATTTAATATTTGGCTCGCGTTTTATGGCTCCAAGGAAGCTACAACTTAAATTTCTGGACGAAAAGGGTCTATAGATCGCAATCCGTGATGCGAAACACAAAATATAAATCACCGGAGATTTTCGGATTTAATTGCGGTGAAAGCTAGAGATTTCTTTGGCGAAACATCACGTCGGACTTTGGTAACAAGAGGACTTATTAGTTCCTATTGTTTTTGGAGGGACAACTATGTCGTTTAGAGTGCAAAATAAGGTCAGCTAGCATTTTCGGCGAGCCATCAGCAGCTCAGAAATTCGCGGATAGGATTCTGTTTCCTAAAATTTTTTCTGCGGCCTAAATATTCAGCTACAAAATCCGAACAGATCAATCCGTATTAGCTTTCACAAATATGCCTTTGTAAACCTCTGAAGCAATCTTAGAAAGCAGGAAATAATATTTTAAGTATTTTGCTAAAATTTTCTCGTTGGATGCCCCTGATTATACACAAAGATTTAACAGGGCGTGATGCGAAACACAAAATCCTGCAACAGAATTATAAAACATAGGCACGCATTGCGTGCTTGACCTATGTTGAAATGACAAGTCTTATCCTCGCTTATTTGCGATTTTTAAGACATACTCTGAGGACAAAACAACACGCGATTATTCTTGCAAATACTTCCCCCCTCCACTATAGCACCTGAGTGCATAAAGCCCAGTTCAGACGCCGCACCTCCCATGTGTCGTACCAAGTAGTACGTAGTTTTTTGGCAGTTGTACGGTGTCCAAATGAGTTTTTTCGACAGATTTCAATTAGGCAAGCCAAAATCTCAGAGTACGGCAAAGTTTGCCACTTAAATACGACCTAGGAGCGAAAATGTATTTGGTACGGCCCATGAGAGGTACGGCGTCTGAACTAGGCCTAAAACAGCTTTTTCGTTTACTCAGCAATACCCTTGGAATGCAAAAAAACATCCCGCTAAAAACCCAGTTGGACCAAAATTGGAGATAGAGCAACCATCGGGCTAGTAGGCTACAGGCTAAAAAGTCAAACTGACACTAGAACAAAACGACTGCATAAAAACTTCAAATTAAATTTAAAACTGAAACCTCAGTTAAGGTCAACTAATGATTGTCTGCATATTACTGAAGAATATAAATCCAGCTCACAACAAGATGTGAAAGAAATAAGTGTAGTAGATAATAATTTGAGGAGAGGACAGTCATTGCGGTCATGTTAAAATGTAGCCTGCAGACTGTGCAGACTGCAGACCATGCAGACTACGCAGACTGGTATTTTGTTTTCTTTAAGTAAACTGTGATTTGTTGTACTTTTTAGGACTTTTCACTTTTTGTCGTGTTAAGATGACATGGCCAGCAGCTGGCCGAGTTCTCCAAAAAATGCCCCGCTGTAAGGAATTCTCGAACAATTTCGACAGAAAGATTCGCACCTTCTGGGAGTATTTCATATTCCTTTGCCAGATGATTCAAAAGTACATTTTGGTTTTGCAGTTAACGAAGTTTCCGAGCTTGAGCGTACCGTGAACTCGCCATGTTACCGTATACATTACAGGTTTATAAACCTACAGACACGCTTGAACAAGCTAATCTATGCAAATTGCTATCTTAAACACGTCGCTAAAAAAATTCAAAAACCATATGTTCCCGTATATGATAAAACCAAGAAAGAAATCATTTCTATGTCGGCTGGAAAATCTGTGGATGTGACTGATATAAATCATGGTCACAACATCGTAAACTAAAACTAAACCGCATTTTGGGAAGAGAAAACAGGTTTAAAAACCTACTGACACGCTTGAATAAACAAGCTAATTTATGCAAATTGCAATCTTATAAACACGTCGCTATAAATTTCAAATTACCAAACAAAGCGGTTTCAAAAACCTTGCAAAGTACAGTGAAAATTATCCGTATCAAGCACAGATACAATCTTTTCAATCAACATCTTGCTAAAAGATACATAACCAAAACAGCTGTTTCATAACACAAATCATAAAAGAACAAATTAAATTACAGTTTCTCGTCAACAAGTCTATTTTTGGAACGATGTTACATGTAATTGTTTTTGTCAAGTACTCACGTTCCACCGTTGGCCACGACAAAGTTCAATTTTACCTGCCCTTACAATAGCTTTAGGAAATTACCATCAATTCCACCACACCAAGCCTTTACTGAAAATATAATATTCGAGAGGTAAAAGTAGAAAAGCACATTTGCGCTGATCGTTTCCGTCCCCATATGTACATTCGACATGGCCGGTAAGCTTAACCTTGTCTGACCTTCAGCTTCAGTAAGCGAATTCTAACCAGCTCTTTCATTGGTAGAATGTACTCTTAGCTTAGTAGCCTCAATCTGATTGGTGCCACATAGTGCCACATAAATCCCCCCGGGGGGTGTACTCCCATGTGAAAGGTGCATGGATGCACGTCGTCTCGCTTTCTCCGTCTGTTTTAGCATAGCTTTAATTTAAATTTTCCGACGAGCATTCCCGCCCGTCTCACATGAGATTTCCCCCCCGGATCAAAAATACATACATACATACATACAGACATACAAACAAACAAACAAACAAACATAGAAAGCGAAAAACTTCACGCTGACTAAGACCCTATGTTTTCAACATAGGTCAACAATAAGCCGAGCCCGGCGTTACAAACATCAGCAGGGAAACTCGTCACGCTGCAGTGAATATTTCAGATCCTTTATTGTCGAAAATATAAACATGAGAGGCGGAAAACCCCAAATTCAACGTACCTATTATGCAAGAGCGGCATTAAAACCACATTAAGTTGCTTAACAAACGATCAGAAGTCAAACCAACGGAGAATAACAAACGACGAAAGCCACAAGAATCCACCAGTTATGACCTCGATATGACCTCGAGAATGCGACGCCTAAGTTACATTAAGTTGTAACGGCTCAATTCAGTCAACATTTAAAAATCCTCCGTTCTAAACCCGCTACAAAAAACAAGAAGCAAAATGGGTCAAAAGACCAAGATAAGGCGCGGCGTACAAGAACAAGTAGAAGTCGTGCAGCGTGCAGGCCTTCCAACCCATCAGGTTATGGCTGTGTCGGTCGAATACAGACACCACTGATCCCTTCAGTCGTTTCCATGTCCCATGGATTGCTTTCTTGATATATATTCTGGTATGAGGCTGGTTTCATTTCTTCTTATTCCTTTCGGGATTTTCTGAGCTTTTATGGAGGCTGCCGGGAGAAAGAAGCCTTCGACCGGCGCCATAGCGTTTCCCTCCTCTCGGTCCTCCGTACAATAGCATTGAAAACAACGCCAAAAAATCCCGATCTCACAACTTGGAACCTAACGAAAACTATATATAATTAATCCATAACTGGGAGAAGCTTTAGGGTAATATTGAACTAAACTGAGCACGATGCAAACGGATTTTTGAAGGTTCTATATCACTTCTCGCATGTTTTGAATTCGCGACATCCTGTCAGGAAATCAAAGTTTGGAGCATGCGCAGTAACCGGATATTGGTCCTTTCCAATCATGTCATACATATCGCGCGAGATTTTGGCTCATCAAGACTTGCCCAAAGAAACGTAGCCTGCAGAACAGGCGTCATTTTTTGGAAAACGTTTCTGGCGTGGGCGACAGGCGAGCGCTTGCTTGCCCCAAAAACACAAAAAATAAATAAATAAATAAATAAATAAATAAATAAATAAAAAACCCTGTTCCGCAGGCTATAAAAAGAAACATGACAAACCAGGCAGGGTGTGGGGAATCGGAGCTCGATGTTTGCCACAAAATATGAAAATGCTTGTCGAATACATAAAAATAACGAATATTAAAGCGTCAGTGAGTGACAAGCTGAATAACCTGCGATCAGGCGTTCTTTTTAAGCAGGTTACAAGGTGGAAAAAAAAACGGAAGAAAAAGAACAAAGCGAACGTGCGCGAAATATGGACTGGGCCTTTTTTCCAATCACGACTCAGGACTTCGGCTTGCTTCAGCTTTATGTATACCGCAAGAAAATACAAATTACCGTTGGTATAAATTAATTCTCTTGCAACGGATGGAATTGATTTCCAATTGCTCAGTCACTACATCAATTCTTCTGTAACATTTGCATTCCGTAGCGAACTGATTTTGGCGAGTGCAAATGCAAATCGTGTGCATTTCCAAATATGAATTGTCTGCCGGATGTGAGTGGTGAACCGCTCTTTTCGAAACAATGGCGCAAAGATCGTGTCTTCTTTCTCCGCGCTTACTACCATTTGCGAGTTACTGTGAACACAGGGCGCAAGAGGAGTCATATTTGACCGTAATGCTGGCTAAATTCATTGCGCAAATCGATCTGTTTTGAATTCAAAACAATGAACGTGACTGAACAAAGCATGCTATCTAGTTACGCGTCTGGTGAAATTCTATACGCAAGACAAAAGGCCGACAATGGTCGCCCAAAGGGCGACGTTATCAAAAATTGGTGAGAAATTTTAGTACGCGACGTAACTGTTTCGAGTCTCAATCGGTGTAAACATGAAGCTTTGACTAAATATTTAGTGTATTTTATTTAAGGCTTTTGAACAACATCAAATGCGATCACAGGGCGCAGAGGAGTCAGATTTGTCCGTAATGCTGGCTAAATTCATCGCGCAAATCGATCTTTTTGATTCAAAACAACTGAACGTGACTGAACAAAACGTCATGCTATCTTCTTACGCGTCACGGGATAGCGTTGCTAAGCTTTGCGTATGTTCTGAAAGACCGACCTGTCAATCCTGCGCATAATGCTTTGTTATGTAGTTGATGACGCATTTCCGTCACCGGTATCCTCCGGTTCACATCGAACGAAAGCGGGCCGTTCAACTCTAAAAATTCGCTCTCCAAAAGTTAGATTTAACGAACTTTCTGATTAAACTTTTAATCCACCTTGGTAGAAAGTATCATTTTCATTTCACTTGCCAAAGACGAGGCCTTTTTGTTCGAAGTGTGGCGATTTATTGGGGATTGAAAATTGGACCGAAATTGCTTTCGTCCCTAGCCTGTTCCAGGCGTTCAGATAGTGGAGCGCGAGCGAAGAATATAGCGAGCGAAAGAGCAGGAAAAAACGAGGGGAGGCTGGGGAAGAGGACTAGGGAACCGGCCTCCCCTCGTTTTTTTCCTGCTCTTTCGCTCGCTTTATTTTTCGCTCGCGCTCCACTATCTGAACCCCTGGAACAGGCTATTTCGTCCATTGTCTCCTTTTTTTTACCGTTAATCGGCCGTTAGTAACTGGTGATACGCCCACAGCAACTGCTGTTGCGGTTTTCGTCATGCCAATGGAATTTCACTAGACGCGTAACCAGATAGCATGATGCTTTGTTCAGTCACGTTTATTGTTTTGAATCAACAAGATCGATTTGCACGATGAATATTTAGCCAGCATTACGGTCAAATATGACTCCTCTGCGCCCTGTGCTGTGAACGGCTAACTTTTTTCCCGCGTTTGTTCAAGCGTTGCAAGTTTATTTCTACTTTAATACTTTGTGGAACGATCTAACTATCTCGTGGAACGATCTAACTATCTCGTGGAACGAATTGACTATTTTGTGTAACGAACTGACTATACTGTGGAACGAAGTGACTTGGAACGAAATGGCCATGGAACGAAATGACCGGATACCGATAGTCGATACCACCGTGTAGAAAGCTGAGGAAGCGATCGAGTTCCATTTGGGCTTATCGTTTTGTGGGATTGTGCAATGTGGTGGGAAACAGAATGATTGGGGGCGAAATCTCTGTGTGGCGCGTGCCTACAGAATCGAATTTAAAGGTTCAACTCGTAAATATCGAACGAATGCACAGGTCAGTAGCTTTTGTTTTAATTTGGATCACCGGTATGAACTGTATAAACCAAAGAGTGATATGAGAGTTCGAATGCTTTGAAGGTAGGTCTAAATAATCTCAGTTTTCCTTTTCGAAGCCGTGAACTTCTAAATAAAATTTGAAAAACCATGTCTGTTGTGTATCTTATGTATTTTCGTCACTTTTCCGGGATTCTAGAGATCGTTTAGGATGATTATTTGCTCGCCGGTTGATCGCCGTCAAGTGAATTAGGCTTTCTGTGCCTTGGCGGAGGGTGGTAAAGGGTTTTTTCGTGATCCATGAAAGGCCCTTTTTATTTCCTGTGAATTGTGAAATGGTAAATTTTTTCCTCGTGAATCTTGATTTGGTTACAGAGCCGTGAACCGCGAATCACCGTTTTTTCACGACAATTGCCAAATGACTGTTTATTTTTATCCTGAAATGTGACTGTAAACCAGGATTCTCTTTTTCATGCAAAAAATTCTCTAGTAAGTGTTTTAAAAAACAAGACTACGTGTGGTAAGGAGACTACAAGACTAAACCAAAACTACGTGTGGACTGGTACCGATCGTGCTGGACGCCAGGTCACTCTACTCGTTCCACCTTTTCTCTTAGTTTTCTTGGGGATCATTGCGGAAGGATGTCTGGACGGTCGCAAGGTTTTACCTCAGATCATAGTTTTGTTTAGTTTATATAAAGTACACGCTAACAAGAAAGCCTTAGTGCAGAAAGAAAAGTCTAAAGTCCTGTTGTCGGGCAAAGTGCACAAGTTTATCATCAAGTTTATCATCATCATCATCATCAAAAAGTTTATCATCATCATAAAGTTTATCATCATCATCATCAAAAAACCTGTAAACATTTAAGAAAGACGTCTTGGATTTTGGTGGAAAACAGCGTGTGGCGGAACAGAAGAGTGTCGGAAATCCCATGTTTTTTGAGAATTTTTTTTTTTTGGGGGGGGAGGGCACAGATTTAAATCTGTGCCACGCGTATGGAGTTGATCAAATGTCACACATATGCTACACCTTAGTCATGCGTTGCAAAAAACGAGCTTGTTTCAATCCCAGACATAAATCCGCGAATTAGTTTTACAGCTTACGTTATACATAAAATAGTATAAATACAAGCCGTTGTAATTGTTGTAAAATTCGCTGAGGAAGTTTCCCTACAGCGTAGGAGAATATTTAAAGAAGTTTTACAATTTAAGTTCGCACAGCGCTGCTCACAAGTTAGGCTTTTAAAAAAGTTGCCTTGAGTGGACGGTCGGTGAGGACAACAAACAAAGCTTTTCTTTGGATGTAATTCATCAAAAAGTAAGGAATTTTTTTAACCGTGAAATGGCCATTTTATTTCCCGTGAAACGTGATCTAGACCCCCCCTTTACCACCCTCTTGGCGCGTATCCCTTCCCGTGTGATCTCGGAGAGTGGGTAAATGGGACTGTAATTTCTAAGTATTTAATAGCACCAGTCACATAAGGTAAAACGGATTTTATTACCAGAAACTTTTGTGGCCTAGTGTACTGAGTATGAAGTCACCTACCGATATGTTATTCTTCAACATTGCTTGCGGTGTCGTGTTAAGATTTTCCGGGGGTTTTCACATTAGTCACATTACCGTTTCTGTGCAAGCTTTATGTTTTGGCGTCGGGAAAAATGTTCAAACATTAAGATTATAAAAACAGGTAACGAAGAAATAGCTAGCTAGCGGACTTTATTTGCGAACTGCGTAGTCAAAATGTCACGATGTTTGTCATATTTCATTGCGTGGTTTTGCGTGTGAACCAGATCCAAAATAGAGGGTGGTAAAGGTGGGGTATAGATCACGTTTCACGAAAAATAAATCGGCCCTTTCACAATTCACGAAAAATAATAATGGAATTTCACGCTTCACGAAAAAAAAAGTTTTTTCTGACATAACATACTGTAACATTTTGAAAAGTTACATCCAAAGCAAAGCCTTGTTTGAGGTTTTCACTATCCGTCCGCTTCGCGTTCTGGGCGCTTCAAAAAGGAAACCAAGCTCTGAGTTCTGTGTATGATGAACCAGGCAGGTTTGGCCAAAGGTCACCGAACACCAGAGCACACCACGTGGTCAACACAAGGATCCACTGTCCTGTCACGTCACGCAATATTATTTTTGTCTTCATTACGTAATGACGGATGTCAAAAATAACAAAAAACATAATAAAAATCACAGTTCACGGCGAAATAAACATTTATTTTTCATTTCGCGAAAAATAATTTTGGAAATTCATTTCGCGAAAAATAATTTTGGAAAATCACAGTTCACGGCTACTATAGAAATCACGATTCACGAGAAAAAAAATAGCCATTTCACAAAATAGATGCTGCATATTGCGCAAAACAATGAAATAAGAGTAAATGATTGATGAAACTGTCAAAGTTACGACCAAAACAAGGCAAAATATCGCTTTCGATCTCATCATCTTCGGAAACTCGTGGTTCCCCACATACAATTTTTCTTAAACTTGGCGTCCCTAAAGCGTCCCTAAAGTATGGGGCGCGTGACGATTTTTTCGCGTATGTTTACTTTTCAAACGTGACAGTTTCCCAGACATCAGTCTGGTCTGGCACAATGAAAATGCGCTGTTTTGGGCGGGAAACGAACAACGTTTGTCAAACGACAGTTGCATGTTTTGTTCACGTGGCTGGCAGGTTTTCAAGTTTTCGATTGTACCTTTCCTCATATAATCTCTTGATCGACTGGCAAGTTTTAGGTTTTCAGATTTTATCGAGAATAACACAGATGGCTCCCGTACAGATAAAAGTAGTTTATGACTATTATTCTGCTAAAAGAACCACGCTGTTCTTCATAGCAGATGAAGAGTTGTTAAAGGGGCGTAGTCACGAGGATTTCGCAGATTTCTGGTCAAATCTGTGCTAAAATTATCGGGAGCTAACTTTATCCATGCCCAACATTGTGTTTGAACATTTAAAGAAACAAATTAACTTAATTCCATTAAGAGAAAACAAACCATGACCATTTGCTATCGATTTAATGTCAACACGCTGAAAGAATCTGAAAAGTTTAGCCTATTTTTTTCAAATTGCAATCCATTTCCATCCGTGCTATCCGTAGCAACAGACGACAGAAAATAGTTTCAGTGAAGTAATATAGTCTTTGGTAACAAAACTAGACCATTATTTGTGAGCGTTCATTGATGTGAGGACATATTTTTCATTTTTAAAGTGAACTAAAATAGCGTGACTTTGGACTTCCACAGCTTTACAGTCAACGCGTGAACGGTCATTTAATGAAGATTGCATTCTTCACGTGCGCATTCCTTTCTTTAATTGGATAAACGTATTCTTGTAGATAGATTGAAAGATATAAATCAAGCTTGGAAGACCTATGTTCTCTCATATATCCTCCCACCTAGCTTTGGAGACCCATGTTCTCTCATATATTCTCCCACCCAGCTTAAGAGACCCATGGTCTCTTGTATATCCCCCCACCTAGCTTGAGAGACCCATGTTCTCTCATATATCCTCCCACCCAGTTTGAGAAACCCATGGTCTCTTGTATATCCCCCCCCCCCACCCAGCTTGAGAGACCCATGTTCTCTCATATATCCCCCACCTAGCTTAAAAGACCCATGTTCTCTCATATATCTCCCCACCTAGCCTGAGAGACCCATGTTCTCTCCTATATCCCCCCACCTAGCTTAAGAGACCCATGTTCTCTCATATATCCCCCCACCCAGCTTGAGAGACCCATGTTCTCTCATATATCCCCCCACCTAGCTTAAGAGACCCATGTTCTCTCATATATCCCCCCACCCAGCTTGAGAGACCCATGTTCTCTCATATATCCCCCCACCCAGCTTGAGAGACCCATGTTCTCTCATATATCCCCCCACCCAGCTTGAGAGACCCATGGTCTCTTCCTTGCCCTGTCCCCCGAAAAGTGGGTCCCTAGCATGTAAAATAGTTTTGACCAGTTCCCTAATAAAAACGTTGTGTGTTGTTTACCACGGTCTCTGGATGGATCTTGAATTTCCTCTTCAGTGTTATCGCTCAATTGGCCTGCTGATGTGTTTAATAACTCTTCGACTACCTTTGCAGTGATCTTGTGAGCAAACACATTTGTCTTTTCAAGAAAAGCAGGATTTTTCCAAGCCTGTGTTCCAGCGTTCTTGATAGCGGGAATCATTTGCACTCCGTCAGTACTGGGTTCATCTTTGTTAAATGGTTCACCCCTCAAACATTTGCCGAGGCTCGTTTTACCCACACGGTCCTGGCCAACCAGTAAAACCTTGACACGTTTGTCGTAGGTCCTGCCAGAATCCAGAGCCCTTTGGTATGCTTCAAGTGCTTTTATCCCTCTAGCAAGGACGTAGGCGGGAATGTAATCTGAAAAAACTATAAACGTTCTAAACATCAGCTCTAAGGTATGCAAACGTTTATTATGACTAGTTTTTACCGTGATTTCTCTTTATTAACACAGGTTAAAGGAAGATTGATGTTCCAGCATCATTTTTACGCTAAACATTTTACGTCAAGTTTTGAAAGGTGATGTTCCTTTGGTCCCTAGCATACTCTGTAAGTCAAGGTCGCAAAATGGAATTTTCGAATTCCAGGTTAAGGTTGGTTGGTAACTAACGGAACAGGAAATAAAATTTTTGAACAAAAGAGCCGAATTTAGATTGGCAACACTTTACAAAAACGAGGCTGGAAGATGCGGAAAATTGGAAAGATGGTAGTTGTACCCACGTTGATAATGACGCCAATCTTTGAAAACAGTGGAATCGCTTAGCATATGAGCAGTAAGTGAAGCTGCCATTAGACTGGCGAACGGTCTCCAGGAATCTGTTTCACACCTCCTTCCATCGGCAAAATCTGAGACACCTTTGACGACAATCCATTCAACGTCCAAGTCTTGCGCCGCTGTGTAAAGACCTTTAAAAAAACGTTTGCTTTAAGTATCAGGCAAACTCGGGGACAACAAGGAATAGAAATGAAGCGTAGCGTAAGTAAAAAAAAAGGAATTACGACAAGTGGGATTTGCTCCAATAAAACGGGATATTTCAATACAAATTATTATTTGCTACCTAAGCCATAAATTCTTAGACTATAGTACTAGAAGTCTTACCTTCGCCCTCCATTTCAATAGCAATTGCGTCGGGAAATCGGTTAATGAGTTGATCACGTCGTTCCTTGCTATCAACCACCTCTGGGCCGCTCAGAAATTCGCCGTCACGATGTACTTCCACCTCTAGTTGCCCTGGATCCTTCAGTGGTGCTTTCCAGCCTTCACCAGCACTTCTTATGAGGTCTGCAAGATGTGTTTTTATAGGAACATGTACGCCAACAAAAACAACACTGTCAGTGATTTTGATGGAGGCATAAGTAGTTAATCTTGCGGAAACGACCACATCTCCAAGCTTGACTTTCCTGTAGTTTAAGCCACCGCAGAAACCCACACAAAACACAGCTTTGGGCCTTAAGATTTTAACAGCTTTTGTTACAGCAACTACAGAAACTTTAGGAACGGGATAGCATTTCATTAAAGCTATTTTCGAACTCATCGTTTCATCTTTACCAATATCCCCAAAGTACAAGTATCCAATGGATTTGTGGTAACTCTTAAAAAATCCTTTATTAAGATAAGAAAGGCAACTTAAAAATTCACAGTCTTTCACCGTGAGCAACAGGAAGTCGATTGGGAGTTGAACTTTGTGCCAAGCAGTTGCTTTGCTGGGAAGAAATTTATTCTTCAGCAAAGTGACACTGACTTCTGGAGGGCCACTGATGCCTTTTTTAGAGGGACCTTGTGTTGTGCTGCCAGTTTCTAACATTTGTGAAGGCTTTGTTCCTAAATAAAAAAATAATAAATAAATAGATAAATGTATAAATAAATAACTAAACAAATAAATAAATAAATAAATAAATAACCAGTGTCTATCGAAAGGGTGAAAATTAACTATTAAAGTTTCTTTGCACACAGACTTGTCTATGGCACGCTTTGATCCCCACTCAGAGGCCGGTAGCAATACTATCATTTTGCTGGATGAGGCCATGAATCGAATTTGTGCTGATACTTTTACAACGCCTTAACAAGGAAACAAATGCCAGTTAACATAACTCAAGAAACTCCTCAGTAACACCCTTGCGTTTCTAAAACGCCATGTTGTTTAATCTGCTTGAGGAACCTCCTTTCCCTCTCCTCCTTCTCCTTTTCACCAGAAAGTGAGAAGACGAGAACCCCGTAGGTGGCATAACCCGTTGAGCAAGACAAAATTGGCTTAACCCTATTTAGCCTGGGGGGGGGGGGGCACATTGTGCTCGCGCTGACTTTAACGAATTATAACTTCTAAACGGCTGGACGAATAATCCCCAAATCTCGTGACTTTTCCTGAAATTAATCAGAGAAAATTTTCCTTTGTCAATGACGTGTCTATGATGATTGACGTTTCCATAGCAACCGTCTATTCAGGAGGTATTTTGACTATTTTTGTCTTTTTTCAGCCTTTATTTCAGTTTTTTCCCCTTCGTTTGAAAAAAGAAGCTAATCCTTTACTTTTTTGGGCTTGTTTTGATTAAGTACGTTTCTTAGAACAAATTCATATATTTTTCGATGACGTCATTGTCAACTGTATGACTGCATGCTCGGGATTCTAGATGGCGGCTCAAAATTCAAAATGGCTGCTTTGTGACGTCATTGTGACGTCATGAAACGTCATTTTCGACACGTCATAAACCCAATCTGCTAAGCTAATGACGTACTATAAACGTGCCAAGTTTCATCACAAGAGCGTGAATACTTTTCGAGATCTATAGGGGGGGCACTTTGTTCCCCCCCCCCCAGATTCAGAAACTAAAAAAAAGCCCAGACGAAATAGGGTTAACTTAGACAGAGCTGAATAACGCTGAATGGTCAGCGGTGCGAAACGCGGGCGACCGCGTGCGAACCTGACTTGGCGACTTGGCAGGCCTGGCGGGCTATTTAAAATGGCCGGTATTTGTGAGATTTTCCCGTACGGTAAACAAACCCGTTGGTTAAGCACAGTGTTGCGTGGTTAAGAAAAGTCTGTGTGTTTTTGGACAGCCAATACCATATTGTATCTTATTTCAGTTTGAAAAAATTTTGTTTTCATTGGTAAAATTGTGAAATTTTGGCTTAAACGAGATTTTACGAATTGTGCTTACATGTCCCAGTCGCTTTATTTTATCGCCAAAGTTGCAAGTGGTGTTTTATTGGTTGTGGGACTTTTATTTTTTCCTCTGTTTTCGTGTCGGCCCAAGAAAATTGCTTTAAATGTGTAAGTCCACGGGCAAGTGAATTCCAAGGCGATTATAACGACTTTCTCCCGGAAAGCCTGATACTCAGGCTAAACTTTGTCGTGTTGGTGAAGTAAATGTTGAATCGCTCGCTTGTCAGCGCCACAGAAAACAACTCGAGAAAGACAACAACAGGTGTTCGTGTCATATGCATGGCACCGCTTCAGACAAGAGTAAACTGTCAAAAATTCCAATAACATTATTATCACTGAGGTAAGGAAAGCTTTCGTTCAATAGAAACATCTTAAATTAAGATTTTGGTTTTTACGGAGCAACACCGCCATTGAACAAAAATTATGGTCGGTGTTAGTTGAATTAAAATTAAGCACATGTTTGTATTAGTGTAACTTTCAACTTGCTTCATTACAAGTTTAAAAATTTCCAATTATAAAATTTTAAGAGTTCATTGTAAAAGAATAAGGTATCTTTATGAACCGTGACACAGCCGCTTTACGACACTTCGACTTGCCGCAATACAGCTTTTAATAAAAAGCTTTTCAACCACAATTTCTATTAAACGAAAACTTTACTTACCTTAATGATATCGCCAAAGACACCGAATTCTTCTTTTAACATCTCCCAGCTCTAAATCGGCATTAAGAACAAAATATTCAACAATCTATTGTCCATTTCGAACACAATTAACAAGAAACTGACTCATTCACAAATTTTCCACAATCCAGAGCTGCGATCCATGGCGCTGGCCGAAAGGATCGCAGCTCTGGGGACGAGAGTGGAGGAGAGCAGTGACGTAACGAACATACCCAGTGCGTTATTCAGCTCTGTCGTTAACTTATGGTTGCACACTCTCGATTCATCAAAAGATAGGTGTAATTAAATTTTTTTACAGAGCCTATTGTGGTTTGGCGAAGACAAAGCATTTCCACAAAAAAGCATAAAAATATTAAACCTTCGTTAACAAAAGAAAACAATGGACGTGGTGTAGCTAATTTTCTAAGGGCCATTTCATTTGGTTTTCGCTTGCTTAATACAAATTTTCTTTCTTGGGAATTCGGTAATTCAAGTCACGGATTTCAACCTCCTTCCCAGGGTCTCTCTCTTCCTGCCTCGAGGGAGGAAGAGGGAGGACTCTGGGAACGAGGTTGCATGAATTTGAGTATCCCTATGATATCAAAACTTTTTGACGTAAGGCCGCGAGCCTACAGAAAATGAACGTCGTTTCCCTTTTTCCTACAGTGAAATGCTATATCGCTTATGCTTTAGCAAGTGATTTGGGGTAGAAAACTCACATCCGGCAACGTCATTTCGTGCATGCAGTAAAGTAAATTTTTATTTGTAAAAATGGACTTACATTGGTACATAACCAGGAGCCGACATAACATCGAGATATAAACACTATGGTGTAAACCTCGTGCAACGCATCCACCTTATAGCCACATATCCACCAAAGGTAAAGGCTTATAGTTGATCAGAACCGCCCTTATTTCCTTGAAAAGAGCATTCTCAAAGACCTATCATCGTAAGTAATACGTCGCCATTATCTCATGCGAAATAAATTTCACAAGCGTAGAGAAGTCTGTGTGCAAAGAAACCTTTAGCTAATTTTCACCTTTTCGATAGACACAAAATGGTTGATAAGTGGGAGGCAACATAGCCATGCAATCGCATGAGTTCGATTGAATCGGAGTGGCAGGATAATTGCTTTCAAATTGCTGCAAAATGCGGCCATTTGAGTATACAAAATATAATGATAACTAAACGTGAGACAAAAGGCACGGCAGTTGTAGTTGTACTCCTAAGGATCATACACAATCGTAAATCGTGCATCAAAGCTGCTGAATCGTTCTGAATATCTCTCCTCTAGACGTTTCGATAGACGGACTTGCTATCCTTCGTCGATCAGGAAATTTACAACACTCACATAGAAATATTACAAATACCCTTGAAGCATTACGTAGAATTCCGCAGTTATAGAAGATTTTCGAGGGGCACTCCTTGGTCCGAATAGCCAGTCTCTAAACTCAAACGCAAACTGAGATGCAATTACCGTATTTTCTCGATTAAACGCCAGGGGCGTTTATTTAAAACTCAGCCTCGTAGACTCGGCGTTTATTCGAGGCCCGGCGTTTATTTATTAAGTACATTTTTCAGTATTAGAGGTTTATTGAACCGAGAACCAAATTTCAACGAAAACGTTTAAAAAAAATGAAACTGTCATCAACTTTGTCTCATCTAAGTGAATCTGGTAAGTTATTGATTGAAAAAACATCACTGACAGAAACAGTGATTGAACTCTTCTCAACGTTACGTTTCTCCGTGCATGAAACACGGAGGAAGTGTATCGGTAACTGCTCGACAGCAAACGTACTGTGCAAGCAATTTTGAACAAGGTGGTGGCGAGGTTCCTTCTCCATCAGTTCTGAGAAAGGAAAAATTATGGAACGATTCAATTGCAAGAAACTGCTGGAGAAACGCTGGAGAGACCCTCGAGATGATCCTTGCTTGGTGAAACGCCCGCATAAAAATTGACACGATACCTGATGCGTCTTTTCTTTCATCTGTTTTAGTGAGAAGTACTTTTGTAAAAGGTAGTTTGGTTTGAGTGTCAGTGTATAAATTCAAATAAAATGGTAGAAAGAGAACTAGCACGCAGTCACGACACATAATCCTGATTTAATACACCCATCTCGAACAAACGCCGGACCTCAAATAAACGCCGGGACCCCGAATAAACGCCGGGGCGTTTATTTTAAACTCGGCCAAAAAAATTACGGTATTGGCTATCCGAATTTGAATTTTTTTTTCTCCTTTCAGAAATCCAGTCCTCGATTGTTTTGGAATTAACTCACTGAGGAGTATTCAATTCTACTCAACATTTTACTGTTAATTTATGAAGAACCCAATATTCCTTGCATTTATATATAGGACATAAGTTGAGTTTAATCTCGAAAGGGGCTTCTCTGGGAGTTTAATGTCGAAAGCGGTTTCTCTGGGAGTTGCTTCGAATACTATCTTGATTGTTTTACTACAAGATAGTATTCGAAGCTTTTAATGCCTGTGATTTATTCACTAAGGAAATTATAATCTTACCTCTGTTACACAGCCGTTATTCTTCCCTCACTCAGCTTTGAACTAAAAGTTCAAGCTTTGAATCCGAGCTGATGATGTATTTCCGTTTGCAGCATCTGCAGACGTGAAGGGAAGTCTATGAGCACAGTTCACAGCGTTAGTGTATAAACAGGATCAATTTATTCAAATTTGTTTCAACCTTTTGCCCCTAAGCTTGAGCGTGGTCTCAAACAAAATAAATATCCATTGTTTGTTCCCATCACTAGGGTATCGGCTGACATTGGTTTGACGTCACTAATGTAAACTGCACTCGAATCCGGTTCTTGCAGTGCATTTCACTTCTCGGAGTAATAAATCATCTTTTAATCAAAACAGTTAACACTGTATTCTGTTATCAGAAAAGAAAGCGTTCACGTGCACCAGTGGAAAATGCCAGAGTGTAAGGTTTTATGGTGACAAAACAAAACAATAGAAAGAATAATACGAAATGCCGTATATCAATAACAAAGCTGTCTGATCGTTATGGAAATTCAAGATCGCGAGCAACATCACGCTAATTAACAATTATTCTACGAGGGCGCGCTGGATATCGAATGATAAATAACCAACGAGGCGCGTAGGGCGCCGAGTTGGTTATAATCATTTGATATCCAGCAAGCCCGAGTAGAATAATTGTTTTATTAAAAACTTAACCACTATTAAAAAAAAATCAAGAAAGAACGGGAAAAATGAGAAAAGAAATTTAAACGGAACAATAATCGATCACATGACTGAACGAAAAAGGCGCCAAAACCTTGCGAAGTGTTGCAGCGTTTCATTGCAAAGCTGAATGAATCAATGAAAACTGCTCGAAAGTGAACAAAGTAGCCCGTCAAGTTTTGGAAAAAAAGCTTCTAATTATTGGCTCTGAAATATGGTACATGTTTGATTTTTCCTGAAACATCGTTCAAAGCGGATTGAAGCTGTACAATTTCACCATATTAGCTGCTGGAGTTGAAACTGAGCAAGTTTGTAATCTGTTCGCACAACGGAGCCATCATGTGTGTGTTTGATCGAACTGAAGACAGAACAAATTTGAACTTGAAGAGGTAATTTCTATGCAGCTCAGAAGCAAGATTACTGTAGCGAGGAACATTGGAATTCACCATCATAGTTTTTTAAACGCAAAGCGCAAAACGCAGTTGTTCTCGGTTTAGAGGTTGCCGACGTAATGGTAAAAACAACATTCAAACGACTGGAAAAGCGATTTAACTCCGTTTACATGGCATCCGATTTCTATCTGAGCATTTGGACCTGTTGACACACAGAGCTACAACGAGTGCAGGTAAACCAGTGTCAATTTTGCGTGTTAAAGCCGAAAAAAAATCTCGCCTTTCCTTCCTTCTTGGTAGTTTTTAGTACTTGTTTAGACTGCTTCATGATTTTCGCACCGACTCACCATGAATGTGTGATAGTTTTTATTAAATGCTCCTGCCCCACTTCACTGTGTTTTATTTTATGTCTTGTCTTGATATTTTGAAGTGGAAAGCCTTCCTGATAAAACCTACTGTTTGTTCAATTTCAATGATCGACGTGACGATCGAAGAAAGAAATTAATTGTAAACACAACGCTTTTATGCTTAAATTTCTATTTCTGCAAATGTTCTTCAAACAAATTTTGACTTGTGTTAGACGACGCTGTTGGTGATGCTTCTTGGTGACGCTGTTAGAATTTCTGCTTGATTTAAATTCGCTGCCAAGTGATTTTTCTCGTCCATTTTTCTCGCTGGGTTGCTCGCGAGGAAAAAACTTTCAGCTCACTTTGTTGCTGAGTGTTCATTGACAATATTTGGTCGCAGCAGGTATGTGAGCTGATAGCCTAGCTCCGTTCAGCCAATCAAAATACTAGAAATCCAATATACCTAGTCCAGTTTTTAATAATATATATCTGTACCCGTTGCTTAAAAATAGTTAAAAGTAACAATGGAAGCCGAACGGATAAGGGTATGGTATTTAGGGATTCGTACTATTAGCTGCGTGATTGTTTTATGTATCAAAGTTATGGCAAGAAAGGATATATAACGATTGAATAAATTGACTCTAAATATTATGCCCCACCAAACAGGAGAAAAACCGAACTCTTAACATGAACTCTATTAACATGAAAAACGTTCTTTGATAAAAGTTCTTCGGCCTCTTCAAAAGTAGCCTAACTGTATTCGCAAACTACAGTTCGTAAGCAAACCTCAGTAGCTGAAATGCAGGAGGGTGATCAAAGCTTAGAATACAACAGGGAATTGCCGCCACTCCAGCCCTCCGTCCCTCCGCCAAACAACCCAAACTATCTATCTATACTGTTCCAATGAAAAAGTCGCCAAAACTGGCATTGCAGTGGTGGCAATAAGAACAAGAGCACAATTGAGCTAATGGATAGTTTGGTTGCCAGTTACCCACAGGTATCCCAAAATCATGATACAATTAAGAAGAGCTCTTTTATGGAGGAGCCTGGTCAGAAGCCTGTTGAAGAAAGCATCTTCTGAGTTTTTTACCCCGCCGTTAGGACGGGGTCTAGTAATACCCGTTTGTTTTGGTTTTTTTTACCCCGCCGTCAGGACGGGGTCTAGTAATACCCATTTTTTTTTCATTATTACCCCGCCGTCAGGACGGGGCTAGTAATACCGGTTTTTTTTTACACCGCCGTCAGGACGGGGTCTAGTAATACCCGTTTTTTTTTTGGTCACCTGCCCCAGACCTTCGCTCGGTCAAAACGATACTTGCCGGTAATTTTCGTTCGTTTAGAGTTTATTCGCCAGAATTTTCATGATAGTTGGTGTATAAAATACTGCCGATTTAATGGCATAAAACCCCTTCGGTGAAAGCAAGAACAAAGGTGCTAGCGAACTTTGAAGCTTGCATGAATTCGCCTAACTTGCCCTGGCACGTAAACATTACATCACTGAAACACAGAAGCCGATTCGGGGAAGTCCCTTGCTTTCGCCAAGTTGAATAATTCAACAGTGAATGGAAGCATTTTTTGGCAGTTTTGCTTTGCTTTGCCAAAATCTTTAGGGAAAATTGTGCAGAAATGTACAAGAAATTCAATGAAGTTGACTTTTCTTCAATGAGAGCAAGGACGAAGGTGCTAGCGAGCTTTGAAAGCCAATGATTCATGCTACGTGCCGTAGCACATAAACATTACGTCATTGAAACACAGAAGCCGATTGGGAAAAGTAACTTGCTTGCAGCAAATCCTGACTCATCGAATCACGGCCTAAAATAGACTTTTACGGGTTTTTTTCTATAACTACCAGTTTCCTTTAGATTTTAGAATAAGTTTCTTTATCAACAAATCTATTTAAATTTCCGTGCCCTTGTTACTAAGAATTACGCTGACATGTCAGTTCGTTTATTTAAAAAACGTGACGTAACTGAGTCACGCTATGGTCAAAAGCTAGGACAAGTGGATGACCAAGGAATGAGGGATGGGAAAGGTTTCATACTATTAGGGATTCATGTTATCACAGGGAGAAGGGTGCGGAGCAGACGCGTAAGGGAAAATGACAGCAAACACGTCAAAGGTACGATAAATCATCGACTTTAAAATTTACACCACTTGGGCTCGTATCTTGAGTGACCGTAATATATTTTGCTCCCTGGGAGGAGGAGAAAAACGGCGGGGTCCAATGCCCCTGGGGCGTTTCTTGTTTTTCTTTCTTTCACAAAATCGATCTCCGAGCAAAACACGCAGATATAGTACCCTGAGTTGCCAGGAGATATTTTGTCCCAAGATTTTTTTTTCAAATTCCTATGGGATGGGAAAGGGGACAAAAATTAAACGGACTGAAATGATAGCTGATTATTGCGATGGTGGTCCAAAATGTTAGACATGATGGAATGAAGATTGCGTGGACATTAAAATATATTTCAAATGAGTACAAATCTAAATGGAAGTGGTTTTTTAATCTTTTGTTTTAATTTTTATTTCCATCTTTCAAAAGTGGGAAGCAAATTAGTTTTTCTTGGGAACTTGAGGAGAAAAGATACTACGAATCATAATGTCAAAGATAATTTCCTCCAAAAACTTACAGTGATTTGGGCAGACTTTAACTATAGAGATTCTTTTGACTCCCAAAGTGACCTTAGTGGTGGTCTGATATGGAAAAACTCATTAGTAAGAACTGCTGGTAAGACTGTCTTCTATAGGCACTGAAAAAGATTTTCTGCCGTCCCGCGATCATTCTCCACAAAATAAATCGTTGTCAGGTATCAAATGCTCTACAACCCAAATTATGATTTGAATTGTTTTCAGAAAGAAAGAGTCAAGGTTTGAGAGCCTGTGCGGCACCGGCCATGCTCACTGTTTGGTTGAGTACTCTCTCCTCCCCCACCCCCCCCCCCCCCACCCCTCTTTTCAGTGCCTGCTCGAGGCTACGTGAGCATCTAAGAGATGGTTTGTAATGTTTAAGTTTGCTCAAAACGATGGGCAAAAAAATACTTATTGAAACTATTTATGTTTTCAGGGAGCAAAAGATACCAATTTCTTCCGACAATTTTTCAATACCCTTTGGATGCAGAGGTCCACACGACTATGGCAAGCCGATTGTAGCAAAATTCAAAAATGATTTCTTCACCATTCATTCTTTGTTTTAAAGACAATTCAATGTATATTTCAGACAATTCAATGCAATGCCCAGTTCATTTCAATGCTTCATTCAATTCAGTGCCGCATATTCAATCCAATGCTTCATTCGGTTCAATGCATATTCAATTCAATGATTCATTCAGTTCAATGCGTATTCAATTCAATCCTTCACTCAATTCAATGTTCAATTCAATTCAATGGTTGACCAGGTCTATCTCTCCAGAACAAATCTCAGGGAATCTGAGAACAAGAATGCAACATGTTTCGATGCTATAGTGAAATAGGAAAGTACTGAAGAAAGTAGTTGTATGCTATTTCCGTTAAATCGAAGGGATAATGCTATCAGCAAATGCGTCGTTCAATTTAGAAGACCTACCGATGTTTCCGTGTGGGAAAAAGCAGAGTAAATTTCCCGCGAAGAAAATGTAGATTTGAGCACAGTGGAAACCGGTCAGTGTAAAACGAAGACTGCGGACTACGGACTGCGGACTGCGGTAAAATTTACCAGGGGTAAAATGCAGTCAAAACTGCCTTTTTTGTTCCACAACTTCTTAATCTCGGCAGACCAGCCCTCAGGATCTTCAGAGTAGATCACACATTGTGAACCACAGTCAACCTCTTGCATGACTTCTCCAAATCCCGAGTTGGCACTTGCAAGAACAGGCAAACCTGCTGACATCGCTTCCAGGGCAACGAGACCGAAGCCCTCAGTTCTTGGTGGCATAATGGCAAGGTCCACCTCTGAAAACAACTGTTTTAAACGTTCCCTCAGTTCTATAAACGTTCTTACTCTTAGTCGACTTGGAGGAATTTTTCATTCTTCACTGCTCATTTTTCTTTACATATATTTCTTTTATACTTTTACGTTACATATGTTTTTCGCTCAAGAGGAAAATTCCAATTGAAAGTTGCTGAAGGTGAACACGAGATGCTTGAAAAAAAGGCTACTGTTAATCTAAAAGTACGTCTTGGGATCTCAGTCCAGTCCATAAATAGATAAGCTTTGAAAAAACGATTAGTCTGTATTAGGTATATGCAAATAATCCGTTGTGATTAGTGCAACAATTAACTCTGCCTCCTGCCTATTCAGCTGGTTTTCACGTTACATCATCAAATGCTAAAATCATAAATCGCGAGTTCTTCTGATTTTATATCACCACCAGCGGATTAAAGATGACTTTAAAATATATCTTTTCACACGTTTCCAGCCCGGTGGCGACTTTCGTTTTGAAAATTCAAAATCTTGAAATTCTGGCTTTTCACCCCACGTGACACCAACATAGCTTCCGTGACAGAGCTTTTTTGACAGTGAAAAAGGTCTTTTTTGACAGTGAAAACCGCAAATAATTATCGTGCTTAACTTAATTATTACACTCACAGAGATCTAATGATGTAAACACGTTCAACAGAGCTTGCTCTGATCTCCTGATGAAATTATACGTAAGAGAAAACTGCATGTACGAGATGTAAGGCAAACGTATAAAAACATTTTGTGGAGCTCGAGGTCAAAGTTATGTGCCAGCAGTGGGATCGAACTCGACCTTCAGCGGAAAAACAGTTAAAATGGCTCTGTGTTCAATTCTGCAGCGTTCAAAACTCTCATACGATTATACAAACAATAAAAAAAAACAACATACACTGGACGTAATTACGTAAGGCCATAAATCGTTCGTATCCCTTGATAATATAGTCTCCCTAGCCTGTTCCAGTCTCCCCTCGTTTTTTCCCGCTCTTTCGCTCGCTTTTTTCTTTCGCTCGCGCTCCACTATCTGAACGCCTGGAACAGGCTATAGTCTCCCTCGCAGCCGTTTTTAGTGTCGTCACGCAACGCTCCTCCCGTTGCGTGACGGTACTAAAATCGGCTGCGAGTGAGAATATTGATACTAGAGTAAATCTGTTTTCTTTGCACCTTTCGCAAAGATAAGTTATGTCACGCTCAGAGTGATAAGCCATTAAGACAACATATTGCGAAAGAAGCAGCACTCATCAATTATGCGTCCGATTGACTAAAAATTCTAAATTCAATCTTGCTAATCTTACTTTCCCTTCAATTCCCGGAAGAACATTTTTAATAGGCAAATGTCAGAAATGTGTCTACTGTAAACAATATGTATGTGTATGCAAAACTCTGAGTTATAATTAAATATTCGCATTTAGCGTGTCAATTGGTTAGACGGAAAGCAAATGGAAATCTTTCTATGAAACTTTGCAATACGCTATATGCTTGTGTATATAGCTAAAGGAAGACTAGAGACTAGCTTAAGTATGTGCCACAGTTTCAGCGTAAAAGCTGTGTAAAGGCAACTCCTTTTTCCACGTATAAACGGAAATTGCCGAATAAAAACTATTCCGGGAAATACTAGTTGGACACACGATACAAAACTTCCTAAGATTATTTGGGGCCGGCTTAGCACTTTCGAGGCATAATATAATCGGTCAAAGGGCGATATTTGCCTTATAACTTAAAAAATGAAGACCATTTCAAATGGTTTCATCTTAGATTAGCTGACAGGAAGATGCAATTAGCCAGCTGAGTGTACGAGAATATTTCGAGGACTGTATTTTATTCAGGTTCCGTAGGCTCCACTTCAGGAATATCACATCAGTCACAGGCTCGATTCCACGAAGAAAGACAAGAAAACTTCTTAGGTTTCACATTCCGCACAAGATGGCTTCTCTCAAAGGTGAAAAGATACAGAACGTTTTCACAAAATCCCAGAAACACTTGCGATCTCATAAACGATTACATCATCGCGCACACTCCCCCCGGTTGACCATAATGAAATGGTCAACAGTTCAGTGTGTTAAAATAAGCTGAGCAAAAATATCAACAAAGTCAATTGTCTCAAAAACAAATGGAAAAGTGTTCAGTGTTCACATTAAACTCATCAGTTCAATAATGTTCATTTTGCAATTCTGCAATCCACTGTCGTCTTAATCGCTCTCCTTCAACAGCTGCTCTGCGCCGCTCCCGGCGTCCTGTCACCTGACCTTGTGGTGATGGTTCCTCCAATTCAGGTACTTGCTCTTGGCGAGTTTCAGCATTTGCAGAACAGCTTACTTCCAGTGGGTACAACAACTGTAGTGGTCTTCTCAGAAGACTGGTTCCCTTTGATCCTTTTTTTTGGACTCTAACTTCAGCACCCCTACTCTGCCCGTCCTTGCTTGTCAGGATCCGCTCCACCTTGCCCATTTTCCAGCAAGATCTTGGGTGGCCTTCGTCGTGGACCAGCACCAGATCACCAACAGAGACCAAACTTGATCCTGTTGCCCTCTTGGCTCGGCTGTGAGCGTTTCGTAATTCCAGTAAGTATTCTGCTCTCCATCTCCTCCAAAAATGACTTAAAACCATGTTAAGGTGCCTCGCTCTCCTACTTAAGTCACTTTGTGAGACTTCAAAGTCTTCGTCTGGATGGACGTTTACTTCAGGTAGCGCACTAATCCTCTGACCAATGATCAGATGGGCAGGTGTGAGGGGTTCTTCAAGATCCTCAGATGAGACATACGAAATCGGTCGACAGTTCAGAACCATTTCAGCTTCTGTGACAACAGTCACCAGTTCATCATAGGACAGTTTTGCTCGACCAATTGTCTTCTTCAGGCATCTCTTCAGCGATTTCACTAGTCTCTCGTAGAATCCTCCCCACCACGGGGCCTTCTCTAGGTTGTACGACCACTTGATTCTCTCCTTGGCGAGGTGCTCCATCACGCTAGGGTCACTCATTATCTTCTCAAGCTCCTTAGAGGTACTCTTGAAAGTCGTAGCATTGTCAGATATCACTAGGGAAGGTGTTGACCTACGAGCTGCGAATCTTCTTAAGCATCTCAGAAATGCTTCTGACGTTAGGTTTGGAACAACCTCAAAGTGGACCGCTCTCGTGACGCAGCAGGTGAATAAACATATCCACACCTTTCGGTCTTCCGCATTTGTAGATTTGACATAAAGAGGGCCAACATAATCTAATCCAATGTATGTAAATGGAGGAGCTTCTTTCACTCGGCAGCTAGGTAAGGGTGGAGGTGGTGGTGCCTTGTACGGTTTCCCCTCAAACTTCCTACAAACTACACACTTGAACAACAGCTTTCTGATGAAGTACCGGCCTCGAACAACCCAAAAGTTTGATCTCAGTTCAGCGAGTGTCTCCTTAACACCTCCATGCATAATCCTGTTGTGACAACTCCAAACAACAAGTGTAGTGAAATGGTGGCTGGTATCAAGCAAGATGGGGTACTTTGCAGAGTTTGTCAGTTCCGAGTTTCCTAGTCTCCCTTGACACCTCACAACCCCCCTTTCGTCTTCAAACAAGCTCAACTGTTGTTTCCAAGAACCAAACTTCTCCTTGCATTTCAGGGATTGTTGTACTTCTTTGATCCAGTAAAGCTCTGCTTCTTCTAAGTCTTCGCTAGTTAACTCTGGCTTCTCTTCTTTGTTCCCTCTGCATTTGGCTTTCAGAAGTTTAACAAACTTCAACACTAGGGCAGTAACCCGCAGGAGACGCTCAAGGCTACTGAATGCTTCACACTGAAGGACATTACTCAACAAGACAGGTTCACTGTTCACAGTTAGTGCAGAAAGGTCCCCAGTCAGTGCCACTCTTTGGTCACTTGCTCTCATTTCTGTAAGGCACTCCTCAGGAAGTAACTCTTTGTTCAATGCGTTTGCAGTATCCAGGCTTTCAGAGCTGGTCAGCCACTTGGGCCCATTCCACCATAAGGTATTAGCCTCCAATTTGCAACAATCCACACCCCTGGAGGGCAGATCTGCCGGGTTGTCTGTTCCAGGACAGTGTTTCCAGCACTCCGCAGGTACCAGCTTTCTTATCTCGTCTACACGGTGCTGTACGAACTGCTTCCACTCCTTTGCACTCTGCGTTATCCAATACCAGGCTACCTTGGAGTCAGTCCAGCACACCAACTTGCTGATCTCGATCTCTGAAGTAAGCGCTTCCTTAACACTGTGCATCAGTCTGGCCAGGATGACAGCCGACAATAATTCTAAGCGAGGTATGGTCTGATTTGAGAGAGGCGCGACTCGGGTTTTGGAAGCCAAGAATCGGGCGTATATGCCACAAGTTGTCACTACACGCAAATAAACCACCGCCCCATAAGCCTTTGCAGAGGCATCACAAAAACCGTGCAGCTCATTCATAACCACTTGCCCTTCCATACCAGTATAATAACATCTGGAGAGGGTGATAGGTTGCATGTCATGCAGTTGCGCAACTAGTTTCTGCCAGGTCAACTTGCAGGTGCCTTCCAACGGTTCGTCCCAATCCCGCTTGTCCTTACACAGCTCTTGAAACAGGATTTTAAACTGGACTGTGATGGGAGAAATTACACCGAGTGGATCATAGAATTTGGACGCTGTACTAATCACATTTCTCTTTGTGGGTTCCACCCTTCTTGCTAAGGAAGCAGTGTCTGTAAGGTCAAACACGAGATTGTCATTGTGAAAATCCCACAGAGTTCCTAAAATCCTTTGCTTGCCAACATCTTCAGTGACTGCATTTCCCAGAATGCTTTTCGAGTAGGTCATATCTTCCTCTTCAACTGCGTTCACTTCTTCCATTGTTGGTTCAACAACATGATGACTGCTAGCATTCCTTGTGGGCTGAGAAGCTTCTCCTCTTGAAGCCAGTCTTTCATTGTTCTCAATTCTGGTCCGCAGCTCCGGTGAGTTGGTGACAAACTTTCGCAGATTGAATCCGGCATCCATCAATCTCAATTTTGACTTCACATAGAACTCAAAGGTTCTATCCACATCACTGTCCCCTGAAGTCAAGTCATCAACATAGATACTTTCAAGGAATTTCTGTGTGAAGGCAGGATCACACTGTTCATACTGCTCTATGTGATGTTTGATAGTGGCGTTCAACAAAAATGGACTCGACGATACGCCAAATACCACACGTGTAAACCTCAGAGTGATGACTTGGGGTTCAGCCTTATCAATGTCATCAATCCATAAGAATCTAAGCACATCCCTGTCTTCTTCAGTCATATGTACCATTAAGAACGCTTTCTCAATGTCCCCGACAATTGCCACTCTGTGACTACGAAATCTTAGAATAATGTCAAAAATGCCTTGCGCGAGGGGAGGACCTGCATGCAGACACTCATTCAGCGAGGCTCCATCCGACTTTGCTGAAGCATCATAAACTATTCGCAGCTTTGTTGTGGACTTGTCCCTTCTGATAACAGCATGGTGAGGGATGTAATGAACACGGTTGGACTCTGGACTGGTTTCTTTGTCCACAACTTCAACAATTCCTCTTTGAATTTGATCTCGAATAACACTGTCATACTCCCTTAAGACCTCAGGCTCCTTGCGAAGTCGATTCAGCAGACTACTCAATCTTCGCTGACTTAACTCATAATTATTAGGAAGTGGCGGGTGTGTGTCCTTCCAGGGTAGGTTGACTTCATAGTGGTCTCCTCTATATGACAACTTCTCTACAAACTCTTCATAGACACTTGGTGTCTTGACACCCAGAGACTCCAAGTCCCAGAACTTCTTTAGCTCTCCCTTAAGACCATCATGTGGGACTTGACCAGTGGCGCACTTTAAGACGTGGGTTGTCACCAGATTGTTATGCTGTTGATTTCCTAAGTTTCCAGAACGAACAGGACCTGAGAGTACCCATCCCAGTTTAGTGTGAACAGCAGTAGGACCTTGAGTTCCTCGGATGGTGTGACCAGTTACTAAATTCCAGTAGTAATCTGAGCCAATCAGAATATCAACATTGAGGGTTTCTTCTTCGGTACAATAATCGGCTAGTCTCAGTCCTGAAAAGCAGCTGTTGTCCTTCACCACTTGTTGAACAGGCTGGCCTTGCAATGGTTGGCAGATCAAAGGTAAGGCAAAGGCTGATAACAACAGATCAGGTTCCCCTTTCAGCTCTAATCCTAACGCTGCAACCTCCACTAGTTCTACCCTTTCATCTGTGGATCCAAATGTCTTGATTGAGACTTGTTTTTTCTCTAGCGTTGGTAACTGAAGGGTGTTCTTTAGGTTATCTGTCAAATAGGTGCACTGACTTCCACTGTCTAGGATAATTCTAGCCTTGACCTTACACTGTGGGTTTTGAGGATTGTACACCATAGCTTGAGCTGTTTGCAGGAACACTGGTGTAGCAGAATTCGAGTAACAAACAACAGTATTGTTCTCGGGTTGCACAGTCAAACATTGCTGCTCTGAAGCAGAAGTTGAAATTGGTGTTGCAGGGTAAGGAAGAGGTGCTCTGCTTAAATTAGCTTGACAGATACTGACATGGTGTCTGCCACCACAATTATGACATTTGGACTTAGATGTGCAATTGCGACTGATATGATCCTTGCGAAGACACACAAAACATCTTCCATACTTCTTTAAAAGGTCCTTACGAACTAGTACATCAATTACTGTCCCACAATCCTTTGATGGGTGTTTCCCTCTACAATAAGTGCAGGTAGGACCATTAGTGCTGCTCCCACTAAGAAGGGTGTGTGCTGTCCCGTGAACTTTTCTGTTCGGCTTGGGAGGAGATGATTGAATTCTGTTTCCGGTGGTTCCTACTGCAGCCCTTTCTCTTGCCTCTAGTTCCGTCTTAAAGATTGTGAGCAACCGGTCTAGCTGCCAGTCATCATCCCCCATTTCTCTCGTAATAACGAGGCGAAAATCTTGAGGTAGCTTGTTAATCAAGATGGACGAAAGTAAACCTCCATAGGATTCACGGGAAACTCCCAGCGACTTTAAACTTCTCACATTTGATTCCACAGTGTCATAGAGCTGTCGTAAGCCCTTTAAGTTGTGGTGGGATGTTACACAGTCAAGGTTCAGCAATATTTCCATGTGGCGATTAATTATTTGCTGTTTGTTCCCGAATCTAGCCTTTAAAATTTCTACTGCTTCATCATAATTTGAGGCTGTAAGTGTCAAGCCTGAAACTGCCTCCGCCGCTGACCGTTCCAGGAGCGAAATCAAGTAATTGAACTTATCAATGGGAGAAAGACTTGAGTTGTTGTGTATCGAGGCTTCAAATGTGTCCCAGAATGAAGTCCACTTGCTGTGATCACCGTCGAATTTCTTTAATTCCAGTTTCGGTAGCTTGACTTGAGTTTTGTTCGGCGTAGATGCGGAAGAGTTCACCACTGTAGCTCTCGGAGGCGAAGATTCACTCCTGGTGTGACCTCCATCTGTCAGCATGCTTCCTGACACGCTCGGTTGAACGGATTGCGAAACAACTACAGGGATTGTTGACAAGGCGTTATCGATGTTTGCTATGGCTAGCCTCACATTTTCCTCGAACAAATCTGACCGCTCAATCTCGCGTTCGATTTCCTCTTCAGCCACGTGGGCGAGAATTTGAGCATCAAATTCCTGAAGAAGTACGAGTTTTTCCTCTAGAGTCGCTCTTTGCTGTCTTAACTTGACCGCGTGCTCCCTGACACGAGAAATGTCACCCGCTCCGAGGATTTCAATCACAGACGAAATAATTCGAGTAGCAGTTGACCGATGACCATCACGCTGCTTTCGATTCCTTGAAAGTTCTTCGGCCATTTTAATCCGTGATGAGAAATGCAGAATAATCAATCTTCTCTCAGAAACAACAAATTCAGAATTCACTCACAATGTAGCGTAGACTCGTCTCAATCCGCTTCCATCCGGCTAAGAAGAACCATGTACGAGAATATTTCGAGGACTGTATTTTATTCAGGTTCCGTAGGCTCCACTTCAGGAATATCACATCAGTCACAGGCTCGATTCCACGAAGAAAGACAAGAAAACTTCTTAGGTTTCACATTCCGCACAAGATGGCTTCTCTCAAAGGTGAAAAGATACAGAACGTTTTCACAAAATCCCAGAAACACTTGCGATCTCATAAACGATTACATCATCGCGCACAGCTGAGCTCCATTCATCCATCGTCACTAACAGTCTCCGCTAAATTTGTCTATAGCGATAGCTATGTCCATAGTAGCCAGTTAGCTAGGCTAATCTTGGAAACGTTTTCTTAAAACTAAAACCTGTATCACTACGGTTTACTGCAATTTACTACGCGAATACTTTCCCCGGGATATTTTCGTTCCGGTGAAATGGATTGACTCACTAAACGATCTTACCTGCGTGACAGTAATTCTTTCCTTAATTCAATTCTTTGCCACCGAAATGTAGACAATTTCAAGACTTGAACCCAAACTTCTGAAGGTAGAGCTTATACAATTGTTCCGTTTGCAGTAATAGACGTGACGGGAAGTTTATGAACACAGTTTACAGCGTCAGTGCAGATACTATTCAAATTTGTTTCAACCTTTTGCCTTTGAGCGTGGTTTGAAAATAAAGAACCACTGTTTGTTCCCGTCACGAGGATATCGGCTCACATTGGTTTAACGTTAATGACGTCATGACCGATCATGAGTGTAACACCCCCATGGGACCACCATTGTCAAGTAGTGTATCGCGCTCGAAAGTCACCTTTTAATGTGTTTGAAAGGAATCTGTTAGACTGTCGGCTTCATTTACGCTGCCTTTCATATCAAATTTAAAGATAACGTTACAAAATGACAACAGGCAAGAAATAATCTTCAAATAAAGACACACGGTTTTAAGTTTGAAAAACATGTTTCGGATGATCTACATCCATCTTCAGTTTCAAGTGCAAAATCAGACCGCTAGTCGGTGTGATATAAATACAATGTGCATAGAATATTAATTACTAAATAACAACACGAATATGAATAACTGAAATACAATGGTGTTGGTGTCAATCTTTCACTTTCATTTTAATTGTCCTTGTTAATTTCACTATTTTCAGTTTTTTTTTTGCGTTTTCAACACCATTGTATTTCAGTTGTAACTTGGCCATAGTAGGTATTAAGTTCTTTAGTCTCATCAACACGCTAATCCCCTGACTAGTTTTCTTACATACGCAGTTGATATGTTCATTAAAATTCAATCTAGTATCAATTGTTACGCCTAGAAGTTTTAGGGTGCGTTCGATTGGGAAATCCGGATTTCGATTTTGGATTTCGGATTTCGGATTTCCCAATAAAACGCGAAATCCAAAAACGGATTTCGACGAACCGAAATCCTTTTCCAAGACGGATTTCAATTAAGGGGCCTTAATTGAAATCCGTCTTGGAAAAGGATTTCGGCAAGGCGAAATCCCCATTTTTGGATTTCGCGTTTTATTGGGAAATCCGAAATCCGAAATCCGAAATCGAAATCCGGATTTCCCAATCGAACGCACCCTTAGACTTTCAGACTTCGTTATAGTCTTACCCTTGACGGTTATACACGTTTTATCATTACTTGCGCGTTTGTTGCGAATATTCATCATCTGATACTTTTCAAGGTTGCCCTGAAGGAGATTCGAATCATACCAGTTGGCTGCTTGGGTTGGGCTCTGCTGGAGTTGAGATAGGACAGTGCGTGTGTCTTTACCTATCTCGTAAATCTGATGGTAATCTGCATACATAGTTAGGCCTACACTGCATGTAAGGTCGTTTTGAAAGATGTTCCATAGCAGCGGTCCCAGCACTCACCCCTGAGGGCCGAGCCACGGCTTACTAACTTCCAGGAGCTTGACGCCGCCCCGATCCGCACTCGACATTGGCGATCGCACAAGTAACTTCGTAGCGTGTCAATAGCCCTGTCTTGAATCGCAAACCATAGGCTTTTAGCTTGATTAACATGAGTGGTGCATGGAAGCAATCAAACACTTTTGACATGTCCGTTGAGAGGATACAAACAGATAACTGATTGTCCTCGGCTTGTTTCCAGTCCTCCACAAGGCCAACGAGAGTTTATTCACAGCTGTAATGTCTCCGATAGGCAGTTAGGCAGTCTCCGAGATGTCAATCAAACTTAGGTGTAACTTGGTTGCCTAGCAACCACTCAAAAACCTTGTTTACGCAAGAAAGTACCGTTATGGGCCTTCAGTTCTCTCTTGCCTGTCTGTCGTCCCTTTTGTAAACTGAAGTCCAATCCCCTCTCTTCCAGTCACTCGGCCACATACCCTTTCTGATACACGAGTGAAAGAGTGTGGAAAGGGGCAGGGCTATTTCCCTCGTACCGATCGTACTTTTGCAGGAATGCCATCACCAGTTGACCAGTTGGAAGTCAAACGCCTTGGACAAACTAAACGTACGTTTAAAGCTCACTAAAAATGCCTGGCGTGAGGACAAATACCTTTTGGTCTTTCTCGCAAAAGTGACGATAATACCGATAAGCTTCTGCCAGCTTTGGCCCCACGACCAGGACAAAATCGGCCGCGACACAGGTAATCCTTGAACGTCCCCAGCTCCTCTGGGTCGGTATATGCAAACTGAATCCATTTGCATTGGCGACTTTCCCTTATAATCTGCGCTTGACGACCAAGTACCACCCCGTGCCTGATTACAAAGTCCATTTGGAGGTCGTTTGGCGGAAAGTTAAGCCAGTGGGTTTCCTCATCAACACCGGGTCTCCTTTTTTCTTGAACGAGAGTGACGTTCTTGCTCACAGCTGCATTCTGTTCTTCATGATCACAACGTGGAAGAAAAACAGACACTTGTACCTCGGGATGTTTCGCTAATTCTATTGCTAACTCTCTGTTGAAAGTAGACAGTCCACCACGCTTTGATCCCCACTCAAATGCGAGGAGTACTACTTTTATTTTACTGGATGAGGCCATGGAACCTGAACAAAGCTGAAAATTGTACAACTCTTTAACACGAAGAAACAGATAATTAAAATATTCTTATAACAGCGTATTATTCAATCTGTGATCAGTAAAGGAAGGCCTGACGCAACTGGTTGCCAGAACACAGCTTAAAAAGTTTAGATTGTGGACTCATTTTCCTGCTTGGCGGAGGATAGCCTGCTTGGTGTTGTGGTCGCGGAAAAACCCCGGAAGACGTGGAGTTCGCGATCGCCGGTGCCATCTTGGACGCACACGGAAATCGGTCTGGGGTGAGTGACAAAATGAGGGGGAGGGGGGATTGCCGCGCTTCTGAAGGAGCTTATGACGTCATGCAAGATAGCCACCATATTGGCCGTCGTCTTGGATTTTACCGAGAATTTGAAATCGTCGAAAAACGTTAAAAATTGGACATAGTTAAACATTTTGCTACTTTTTGTTGACTTCTGTTGCATTTTTCACCTAAAAAGGGTAAATAAACAGGATTTTTCCTTCAAAAATGGCTTGATCACCTGCTACTTATGACGTCATATCTCGTAACCATAGCAACCAATACTCACCAAACCTGTGTCAAAATGTGTCCTAGGGATGTGCACTCAGCTACTAAAAACAGCAGGTCTAGATGATAATTTGTCTTGGAAAACTTCAAGGAAAACCTTAACGGGGGGGCCTCCCCCCCTTGTGCGCCCGAGGGTTAACACCTAACACCTTCGGGGCGTAAAATAGTACAGCAAAAGACGAAATTTGCTATAGTTTAGAAATCGTGAACCATTTTCTGTCATTTCATTTTAAATTAGCTGCAGCCAGATGCAATTGGCTATCTGAGTTTGGCAAAAGTTTTCAAACTCAATTCATTTGAGGTTGCTTAACTTTCTGTTATTAACTGAACTGTCTAGAACCCTAGCTTTTACAGCTAATTAGCACATGGCTGCCGGCAGCATTCAGCCATCTATTTGAACTCATATAACCGCTTACTTTGTCCTGATGTTTACTCAGATGTTCGTGAGAATTGGCTGGGACTGCCGCGTCCTATGGGTAGCTCTGACACCACTTCAAAAGTTATTGAAACCCTTGTTGTTATAAATCTTACCTTTTTTACGGTTTTCCTCATTCAATTTGTTGTCACCGTAATGTTCGCAATGTTGGCGGTCTCAAGACTTGAACCCCAATTTTTTTAATGTAAAACTGACGAAATAGTTCCGTTGGCAGTAATAATGTGACGGGAAGTTTATGAACACAGCTCAGAGCGTCAGCGCCGGCCGTGCATAAACTATTCAAATATGACCCGCCCTCTTGCCCTTGAGTCGGTTTGAAAATAAAGATCCATTGTTTGTTCCCGTCACTAGGATATCGACTCGACGAATACGTTGGTTTGACGTCACTATAATGAGTGTAAACTCACACCACCCTCGAACCACCATTGCTCACGTTGTGTATCGCTCGAAAATCAGCTAAACTGTTGAAAGGAATCTGTTAAATAGTACTTCATGGTGCTGCCTTTCATATCACATTTAAAGATCAAATGATATTGGTACTTAATGAGTGCGCCATTAAATTAAGTAACAGCTATACTTGTAATTGAGCTTGCCGTTACGTCTGAGGACTTGAAGTGTTGAAACAAACGTATCATGGTGAAAACAAACTTCCAGTTAACCAGTGGGAAAAAAATCCGAAGAATTTCGATTGTTGATAATGCAAACAAATAGCAGAAAATAGTTATGAAATGGCCCCTGAAAAAAACAAACCAATAACTAAGCCTTGACCTAGCCTCGCGCGCAGTCGTTTTTAGGGGAGTCACGCTATAATAAATATACAACTGCTGCAGTAACGTCAAACGGTAAAAAACAAAATCCGAGACGTGTTTAATGACAATCCCCTCAACTTCCAGGTCCGCATAAGCGAGAATAAGCGCCTTTCTAGTTTATGCTCCCAAACGTTATTAAAATTACGCAAGGTTGTACAGTTCACCCACACACAGGCACACCTCCTTTTTTATCAAATGATCTATAATTCGTGTTCAAAATGCGCCATTTTTACTTACAATTTCTGCAAACTAGAAGAACTCAATAGCGAGTAAAGAACTATACACCTGTACCTGCCTTTTTCTCTTAGAAACATTTTGACACAAATTTGATGATAATCGGTTACTATGAATACGAGATATGGCGTCATAAGAAGCAGGTGGTAAAGCCATTTTTGAAGAAAAATGTGTGTGTTTACCCTTTTTAGATGAAAAAAGCACAAAATGTTTGCAAACAGCAGCAAAGTGTTAAATTATGTCGTATTCCACATGCCCAGCATAAAAAATTTTCAATGTTCGCCTTTTTTTTTGATAACTTCTAGTTTTTGGTAAAATCAAAGACGGTACGACTGAGCTTGCGGCCAAGTAAGATCGACGTCAAGCCCCCCAACAGTGATGCAACCCATAATATATATCTCATCTTGTACAGCACATCACAAACTTTCTACGAAAAATAAAATCTTTTGGAAATATTGTGACGCAACTAAAACCCAAGAAGGGTGCATTAACCCCCCCCCCCCCCCCTTTTAAGTACGTCAGAGGGAGCGATAGTTCCCATTCACTAAACACTGACAAGAAGCAGAATGTTACTCAAGAGGAAAGCGAAGGCAGAGTCCGTAGAGAGTCCAGAGGCCCTAAGCCAAGAAAAGTAAAAAGGCTTGCCTGGGAGCGAAGGAAATTAAAGAGCATTAAAGCCAAACTCGACGAAGCTTACTTGGAAGGGCTGAGCGAGAAGCAACGACGCACCAGTGCCCACGAAAGCCGGACTGGCGAAGAGGCATCCACAAGACCCCGCCCAGTTAATGGCTCTCGTTGGGCAGTTCGTAATGATTAGCCAAAAAGGGCATAAATAAACAATGTGCAGTTTCAGTTTTCCACGTTAAAAGATTTTTTAAATGTGACCGATCGTTTTTAGTACAGTACTTGTATTACAGGCAAATCGAAATGTAAGGGCGATTTAATGAACATCTGTTTGTCAATTTACAAAACAAGGAGAATAGATGAGGTCCTTGGGAAGATCGTTCTGGTATTTGTTCAAAGACAATGTTGGGATAACGGGGTTATTAAAATGGGAGGGAAAAAGACAGCCAAAGATGCTTAAAAACACAATTTACACGATGGAAAGAATTTGAAATCACCCTTTCCGTCTCGTAAACCTCTGTTTCCGCAAATAACTGGATACGATTACGTTGACGGAAACATGAAATAAACTTGTTTCCGGAACGTTTCGCTTGTTTCCGCAAAGGTGTCGCGCACTTACGCTTGCGGAAACACTTGTTTCCTTTAACTGAAATTTGACAGGAACAGACAAAAAGATGGTACTATTCCGCTGTGTCTGCAGCGACGGAAACATGAGTTAACGTAATGTTTCCACTGGCGTAAATATGTGATGGCTGTTATGTTTCCGTGACGGTATCACGTGTTTACGTTCCGTTTCCGTTTCCAGATTCCTGTAATTTCGTCCTGTGAATTAAATGGTCTGTTTTCACCGTAGAAAGTTGATCTCAAGTCAACAATATAGCGGATGCTCTCTCCTACGCTCGTCTTTCAAGAACGTAATTTTACATCCTTGGAATAAACAGAGCCCTTTCAATAGCTCTAAATCAAAACGTAAAGATCTGGCCTCGCCTGAAAGTACGACTAACACTATTCAAGGATATCGAGGGGTTAAATTTAGTCCACTTAGAGGGGTCGATTAATTCAATAATCTTGGTATAAACTTGGTGAAAAGATGGTGGTCAGGAAAAGAAAGAAGACATTGAATTCTATACAAATGACTCGTGGCAACTAAATTACAAATAATATTGTTGTCATCACAGATTGGAGAGGGAATGCCAAAGATTACATAGTCAAAACACCACAAACGTGCAAATCGTATTTTAAACGGTAATTCAGGAAATATGGTTTTAGTAAATGGGGTCTTAACAAAGCAGATTTTAAATTACGTAAATATAAGACGGTCGAAAATGATGGCGATTAAAAGAGAAGATGGTGCCGTTCCAAAACAATAAAAGCGTTCTTATTACTTTACATGTAACTGAAGCCAAATCTTGAATTTCGTACAAGAGGAAGGTAACGAAACAATTATCCAGCACAAATCGTAAAATGTTCCAATAGGCAAGTCTTAAATACGATTGAAAGAATAAAGAAAGTCGAACTCACCGATTCTAAATAGCAAAATTTTGCTTACATGTTGCTTCACATCAGCTTAACTTGGTTCTGAACCACGAGTTCACTTCTTATTTCTTTGTGGAAAATTTTGTTTCTCTCACAACTAAAAAAGGCAATTATGTAGGTCACAAAATTCGTGCCCGCTCTGTCATTTTCCCGTGCGTTTAGACACTGAGGGATAACTTGTTTAACCGGCTTTCCCATACAAATCTTTACATTTGTACGACAAATCACCTAATTTCAGAGTTTGGATTAGACTGAACTGGAATGGACAAGTTTATTTAAACAAGGCAAATTAAACAGTACAAATAAATGACAAATGTCAATCTTACATCTAAAATTCTAAAAGCAAAGATTTACGGTAAAACGTCATTTCCACGTACCTCACAACAGATAAAAGAAAAACAACAACAAAGACAAACAACGTAAATTAAATAAAAAGCGTCGTACGAAATTAGTCTTATTCGGTACAACAAGCAATCGAACTTGTTTTTCACTTCTTGAGGGCTGAAAACTGTTTGTTGAGATCTTTTGGAACAAAACAATGTCTGTCATGAAAATGCTTGCCAACATTCCCATCTCTTATTACATATCCCTTGTATACATTCAATTGAAAAAACATTGTCTAATGATAAATATAAACCATAAAATGTGAGACCCAAGGGCTTTCTGGGAAATGTTTATACAGTAACTGCATTTGCATAATCAGCGAGTGATTGTTTTCATACAGTACTAGAGCAACTCGCTGTTTTCTTATTTCGGAATAGTTTTACAGCAAAAAATTGTCTTCGTACGTGGACAAACGAGGACGAACGTTTGCAAATTTCGCACTGTACGTTTCTGTATATAAGCGCTCAACTTGGCCAGAAAGGCTTGCACCGCTCCATTAGGTCTCATCGTTAAGGGCTTAGACCTTTCATATGACGTTTTTTCAATCGAGTGTACATATATATATGACTAACCTAAATGAACTTAACAACTAAACAGAAAAACAACCATTACATTTTCTTTGTCAATAAAACTTACTTGACGTCAAATCGTAAGTAAAAGACGCATTTTGGCAATATTTTCCAGCCATTACATCAAATAATTGATTGTTTTTGGTTTTGGTGCATTTTCTATTACAATGAAAAAACTAAAGCTTAAAATGTTTTGGCGATTGAAATTAAACATACATAATTTTTTTAATTCTTGCATATTTTGTTTGCCGTACACCAAAGTTTGAGATGTTGGTAGCTAGTGGCTTTTCAAAGTTTACCCACACTGAAGTTCAATCCAAAACCAATAACTGGTGCAAATTTCACGTCGATCCGACTAGGCCCAAAGAAGCTAAGAGCCCAATGTAAAAGTTAGGTATGTTCCCAAAAACTGTATCGAAACACCTTAATATAAGAAAAAATCAATACGAGACTAACATTATTTGGTGTTTGTCGTTCTAGCGTTACCACAAGTGATACACTTATCGGGGACAGAAAAACTAATTATTTACATTCAGACTAATAATTCTTAACTAAAAATGTAGGCAGAAGAACCGAAGAATATGAATCCGAATAGAATATTAGTTAACTTAAATTGTTTGTTTGTTACGTTTTTCCTTCTGTGGTTTTTCTGTTTAGAAAAACAATTTCTTACGCAAAGTACTGGTAACCTCGATGGTTTGCTTGGCAGCGTAGCGAGTTCCGCCTTTGTCTTTGCAGTGCATGTTAAATTCGTTGACATTTTTATTTACTACAGCCAACATGTCATAAAGGTGTTCATTCTTGTACTTTTCACGGAAAACTTTCACAAGGGTATTGACAAAATAGCTTCCCTTTGAATCGCTCCTATATGACACATGGCCAGAAGCTGTCGAATTGGCGGTTAGGAAATCAGCATTCCTGTGACCTTTTACATCCAATTGTTTGCTACCAGCTGCCATGACAGGAGGCGCTTCAGGGTCATGAGCGGTTGATACCTTGAATCGCTTCTTTGGTGGTTCGTCTATGAAAGTCGCCACATCTTCGTCTTTGCCTCTGCAAGCTTGAATAAACACAACCTTTGGTTTGCCTTCCAAGGTTTTGCAATTGCCGCTCGTGAACATGTCAAGTACTTCCTCGATCTTTACGATTCCTCCACCGCTGCACAGGATTCTGTTTCGTTCCTTACCATGACTCATGAGACACAAAACAAAGCAATCGTGCTCACTGTGATCGGCACTAGCCACCTCCTTCAGAGTTTGCCAAAGCTGGTTTTTGCCAAGATCTTGTTCTGTCTGGACATTAAAGTGAAGATCATTGAACAGCACTTGAAGTTTCTCAACATCCTTTTCAGAGCCATGGCGAGTTGGCAAGGAGAGCAGGGCATGAAACTTCTTGTTGTTAATGATCAAAGCCACCCCTCTTGGTTTCGCTGTCATTTTGTACACTTCCTTTGGTTCTGTGACAGCTATAAAACACATGGAGCAGAAGAGAAAGTGAAGAAAAAAACAAAATCGAGCAAAGCAATTGCATACTAGAAATAGCTATTATCGTTCACGTGTGAACCGGGACAATTCTTTACTAATATCGTAGCGCCACCTTCATGCCGTCTTGAGTAATCCCACCCTAGCTGACGTTTCGACAAGCAAAGCGTGAAGGTCTCATGGCGGACAAACAAGAGACAAAACGAGAGCTTAACGGATCGAGTCTGACATCTACTGAACAACCACACTCTGAGTTGAGTCCTTACGTTATAAGGCCGATATCACCTGAAAAAACTCTACTTAGCAATCTGGTCAAACAATGTGCTATAATCTTGACTCTAGGACCTCCGTACAGGTTTCATACGTAACAACGTCTTGAAACTTTGAAAGTAACAATACATTACCTCTAACATTGCACGCTGCAGGACCCTGAGGACTAGCGGATGGTAATGCCCACGGCGCCTGTTCGTGTGGTCGCTGCTCTGCATATCCACCTGAAAAGATACAATCCCATGCAGTCACCATTTTGTTCACATTAATGATCGTTTTTCAACGTAAAGTCTGCACCGGTTGCGCTAAAGTATTCATAGAGGTGACATGGCAGCAGGGGTAGTCCTCAGACATATCGCCAGTGATCCAGGGCACCACAGCTATAGCGGATACGGGATAGATTTCTCTGTCACTAAAAACCGTCAGCATTTTGGGATTTTTATAAGTACTGTATGTATAACTAGCTTAAGGTAGGGCACGGTGGCCTCAGATGGCGTTTGGAATTATTGTCCTTGCATAAAGATATTTCCATTGGAGGAAGTTTGCATCTTTCTCAATAACCCCTCGGACTGTCGAAAGAGTTCAACACTGACAATGTGGGTAACGAGATCCGGGCCTGTGAATGATGGCTGGATCATTACAAGTTAGATTACCGAATAAAGAAGCAACAAAGGTTTTATTTGGAGACGATGAAAGAGAAAAGAAATTTAATTTGTAAACTTGCATAAGATGTAAAATTTCTGTAGATGTAAGGTAACAATTCCCGACACTTTAGGAGTCAGTGTACATTTTTCGGATACTCGTTACTCGGTACTTTAGAGCCGTCAAACGTGCATGTGCAAGATTCACACATCCAAGTAAAGAAGCGACAAATGAGAAAACAGACGTACATCACAAGGTAACAAGAAAGGCATTATTTGAGATTATTTACGAGTATAATACTACAGATGATCTGTGAAAAGAGAAATTGATAGTAAAGAGTATAGATCACGATAAATAACCCTATAAAAAAAACTATAAATAACCATTTACCTCCATAATGAGGCCAACTTCGGAACACCATGGAATCACTGAGAATATTAGCCGTTAGATAGGCTGCCATTACACTTGCGAAAAGTCTCCAAGAATCCTTTACTGATTCGTCTTCATCTGGGTAGTGCGAGACACCTTTAATGATAATCCACTCAATTTCCAGATCATGTGCTGCAGTGTACAGACCTAAACCAAAACAAGCTTTGGTTAGACATGCATTCTTTGTGTGCTGGATGGGGAGGGGGGAATGGGTCACAGGTTCGATTTGGATAACAGTGAACTTGTGGAGCCACGATGGTAAAACCCGATCCGCGTGAAGAAATTTGCAGATCTTCTGCTCCTTTGATTGTTTCTATTTCTGAAAGTTACTATTTTCTCTGCAAACTTATTTCATGCGCAAATTAATTTCCGTGATTCTTTTTGATGGGAAAAGCATGGCAGGTAACTCGCAATTATGATCTTCCAGTCATGATTCGCCAGCGATGGAAATTTGAGTATAAAATTTGCGTAGGAGATGACTTTTTGACTAAGGGTGAATCATGGTCGGCGAAACATGTTTTTCAAAACAAAAATTACTGATCTGCACATACTGAGCAGTGTAGCTGGTTAGCTGCGAGTTTGCTTGAATTATTGCTCTCTTTCAACTACAGTAGGTAATTTTTCTACTGTGGCCGATCGAGAACTATCTAGGAGCTAAATTCGCATGCAGGGACGACGCTCAAGTTCTAAAAAGAAAAAAATCCTTATAAATTGTCAAAAACTACAGGAAGAATGGTCCACCGCTGCCGCAGCTAATACTGAGTTTATTTACTGCGCTTAATTGTTTAGTTGTACTCAAATTTTCGCATCAGTTTCACAAGTGAGACTCTTTACAAAGAGGGAAACAGGTCAGAGAGAAGATTGGGGTGGGGGCTGATATCTGGTAGGGGAATGGAAGCTGTTTTTGTGAGACTTAAAACTTGGAGAAATTTTTTGCGTCAATTTAACTCCTTCTGCGTTAAAATCACTGCCAACCTGGCTTTAAAGTGTTGTGTCAATTCCTTACCTTCACCTTCCATTTCAA